>JAAAKL020000810.1:0-36294 GCA_010016065.2 Carybdea cf. marsupialis auct. non (Linnaeus, 1758) | reverse complement strand
TTGTAATCTTTAAGTATAAATAACAATAATAACCAAATACTGGTATTTTTTATAGAAAATCAGCAGTACTTTCCTTCGGCATCTAGTTGACGTAAAAATCAAGAAAATTTCGTGGTTGATGAGTGGATGATGAGAGGCGGGTGGGGAATGACCTAAATAAAGCATGCGCATTAGCGCTAGTCCCATTCATTTATCTTTAAGCTCGTCGTCGCCTAGTGGCTCGTCATGTGTTGCGAAAACTTCCTATTATCTATTACATGTGATAAAGGGGTGCGCTAATGACGGAGTGGATCAATCATTTAAAGCATAAAAAGGTACAATGTTGCTAGAAATATAAATAATAGAAATATATATATTTAAAAAATAGAAATAAATTTATGAATAATATCAATAATAAAATTACTTGCTTAATGGTCATCTATTCTGCTTTAACCTCTGTTCAGTGTGTCTCCTATGGTGATCAGGTGTTGCTCCAATGCCAGACGTCTGTGTAAATTATCTATACTGTATTCTCTTTTCTACACCTGTATTCGACAGCAGTTAAATACTTTCAGATAAGATACCTCACCAATATTCTCGTTTCTCGACTGAAAAACATCGTCTCAGTTTAAGAATTTCTAAAGCGAAATGCCAGTGATAAATTCAGCACAATTTTGATAGAGCGAGGTATTTAATTTGTTGAGCATGTGGTGGATCTGGGTTCTAATTTTGTTATGTGATGTAGTGTGCGTCCAACACATTCTTAGTTCTGGTCTTATACAACAAAGAACCATTTTAAACTAAGGTAAGGTTATTTGAGGTTTTGGCATTGCTTGAATATGACTAACAAATCTTGATAGGAGCTGAAAGCAGAGGAAGTGTGTGTCCTACTCACCGTTAGCATAGTTTCTGGCATAGTGACACTAGAAAATAGATAGATGTTAGCGTGTACATATTTGTAATTGTTACAAATATTGAAAGCTATTTTAGGTCTTAAAATGATTCTTTTGCAAAGGTCCAACACGCATGCGTGGCAGTAGAAAACGAACAACGCAGACGAGACGAATGACAAATGACGGAATCGTTACGTCATTTTGTGTTTGACAAAGTTTTGACAGCGAACATCAGGCTAATCCCGGTGATGCAATGTCAGGAGTGAGTTGAAATCCAACAACAGTCAGTAAATCCATTAGACAAATGGTGATAAAAGATTTGGCAGCAATAAACTGGTGACGAGGACAGGACTGAATATGTGTTGAAACTAAGAAATCTTACGTGTGCCGCAAGGTTAAGTAGATGTAAGATATGTATACATTTACAAATGGTACAACAAACTATCAAAAGCAATTTTACGATGTTTTGATGTTTCCAGCTTAAAATCTTTCATGACTGCCATGTACCATTGTTGGATGATGACACAAGATTATAAAAAGCCCTTCTCCACTGGTACATATCTTTCTCTATGTCATTGAACAGCCTTCATTTGACTTATCTAGACATCAGGATTATTAAATCTGGACTCTTCAAGAACATTCTACAAATTTCCAGAACATTCTATAACCTTCAAGTTCTAAATGTTTCCAGAACCTTCCAGAAATTTCTATAGAACACACTAGAAGTTTCCAGAATGTTCTAGAATATTCTACGACTTCTGTGTAAACAAGGCGAATTGCATTTAAGGCAGGAAGGCAGGGATTTAGGTACCTTTCATCGAAGCAATGAACACAAGATGTAAATAGAAAAATCAACAATCTGTTAATAAACTATCTGATATTGAGCAACCTTCATCTCTGTGGAATACAACACTCAACATCCAACCTTTTCCAGCCTTCTATTTTAAACCTTTTTGTCGCACAATCATTATTCCTATACACTTTAAGTCGCTTCGTAACATAAAGTTCAAATTCTGCTTATACTACCGATGAAATGTGTAATATTGTTGACCTAACAGTTGCCAATTGGTTGAATGTACTTTCACTGTCTCAACTCTATCATCCACTCACCATGGTATAGGGACTTGGTGCTTGCGGGCAGCAAGTCATTGACGTGGAAATCTTCACGTAAACACTTGTTTTGAAACAATATCAAAGACCATCCAAAATTCAGTGACTCTGAATGAATGAAACCATTCATGGACTGACAATGAAATTCATTCTTGCCCCTTGAGGACTTTTACCTCCTCTTGCTGAGACATTTAAAAAAATAAATACTAAGATTTCATGTGCTTTTATTTCAATAAAATTGTTGAAAATAACTCATGCTCATTGATACAGTGTCCTGAAAGTGATTTCAAAATTCAAAACTCAATATCTATGAACTCATTTCTCTTACCACAGAAAATTTCTCCCAAGCATTGAAGGGGATACAACAAAAAAGTGGAAAGGAAAGTATCAAATAACTATACAGTGTCTTCATCATTAGATAGACGATCAAGACCTTGTAACCGGGCGTTGATTTGCTGAAGAGATACTTTTAACCCATTACTTCCAGTAATCTAAATGTAGAATATGCAACTATTGAGCGGATGATTACAGTTTTTATAAATATTGTGTTAGGGACTACCATAGTTTGTCAGGCCACATACAACAATAAAAAAACGACTATCATTTCGTTTGGATGGATACCAAGAGATATGGAAAGGAGAGGGAGACCAAGAACAAAGTGGCGCCATAATTTTATCTTCTACCATGAAAATAATGGCCACGACCAATTTGAAACCGAAAGCAGTGGGATAAAACTGAACAGAGGGAATCAAAGCTATCATTCCTACTCGACGTACATACAACAAGTACGTGTTTACACACGGCTGGCGCAGTGCACGAAGTTCATGTTTAGTGCCTTGTTATGATCTATGTAGAGGGGAAACCTATCAAATTCTTCCCCTGTTTTCAAATTGCTATGTCTTTCTTTTGGACCAAAAAAGGTTTTCATTGTTCCGGTAAGATAATCGTCAATAAAGAATAATTGAAAATGTGTAAGAAAATGTCTAGCAAGTGGAAAGTTACTTCTAACAGCGATGCATCCGGAGTAGCAAGTTGGAAGAATTGGGAGAAACTTGCGTAGGACAAGGCAGCAACCTACTAGGCTTCTTATTCCTTGTAGCAATTGATTGGGTAATGGGAAAGACAGTAAACAAGGAGGCTCTTGCATTTGTTGTCGCTCTGCATCAAACTTGGTGGCAATGGTATCCTCTGTGACAATCGCACCGCTCAAAATATTTTCTTAAGAAACTTAATTTATTTTCATTAAGGAAGTGTATTTGAAGCGCAGACTGCTCTTCGAAAGCACCCTTAATGTTAGAAACCTGTTCTCAGAATTTCTGGGTTGTGGCTGTAATCTGGCACAGTGCGGCATTTGTAAGCTGGTCATAGGATGAGATGAAACTGCTAGACCGAGATATCAGAAAACTATTGGTCAAGTTTGGAGCTCTACACATTCAGTATAATGTTCTTAGAGTCTACATCGAGAGGAAAATTATTAGAAAGGAATGTGTTGAAGGAGAACTTAGGAATGTAAAATTATTATTCAGTAAACATCCGCAAAGTGCTGCTTGCAGCAGTGGAAAGGTAGAAAGGTTTAGAAAAAGAGTCGATAGAGCAGAGGCAGAGGTATATTGAGAGAATTGAAAGAGAGAAGGAAGAACTGTAAAAAATAAGACTTCGTGGACAGTTTAAATGTGTCACCAAGGAACTCGAGGGTGGGAAAGCATGAGATTTTTTAAGTAAGGGTGACCTAAAAGAAGAAGCTGAGAGCCTCATCTTAGAAGCGCAGGACAATGCACTGAATACAAACGCAATCAGTAAGAGCATCTATATGAAAGAAATTCTCGGAGAAGGGCAGGCTATGTGGGGTTACAATCAAAACTTTATTTCCGATTATCAGCGCTTGCAGTACACTTGAGTCAGGGAGTATAAACGTAGTCATGACGAAATGTGTGTGGATCTGCATTTAAGATTTTGTGAAAAGTTTGATATTAAGGTTAGCGACAAATCGTACCAACATCACCCAGAAGCAGTCATAGAAAATGTAGCGGTGAAGATCGTATGCGACTATAAGGTGCAATGCGAGAGAAATATTGTAGTGATCAACAAGAAGGCAAATGAGTCCCGAATCATTGATGTAGCCTACCCAAGCGATGTTAACTTACTTGGCAAGAAAAATGAGAAGCTTAAAAAGTATCAGGATCTGAGTTTGAAGATTGCAAGGTTGTAGGACATAAACCTCACTATTATCCCAATCATGATAGGTACACCTGATGGGATACCAGATGACCTAAAGGAAAAGCTGAATGGTTCAGAAATCAAGAACAAAATCAATGTACTCCAGAAATCAGTACTGCTTGGCACGACGAACATTCCTCCTTAGATGCTTTACATCTACTTAACTCCTCGATCACCTAACTAACTCTGGTGTAATAACCTGATTTTGCGTATATGTTTGTCCAGTAAGAAACTAACCATGTGGAAAATGGAGATAATAACGATGATAATAATTTTTTTCTAAACTTTAATGCAATGCGGTGGGAAAGTGTGACGTCACGATTTTGAACATTTTTGAAATTCAAACGCCTTTAGTTTAAACACTACATACACCCCAGGTATCCTACTTTGGGAAACAGCCTATTCCAAACTTGCCTTTCGATATTTGGAGTCAGATTGTACTATTTCTTAAACTTCTGATTTATGACGTCATCACTTTCCCTTCGCATTTATTTGGTAATGTGTTGTATACAGTCTCTAAACATCAATCTGTTTTTAAGCTTTAACTTATTGTTTTTACTCATATACAACTTCAGTATTCTTGTAAAAAAGGAATATGTATATACCTCCTACCATGTAAAAAGATCTGGTTCAGGCCATTCCTTATTGTTACAAAAAGGTAATACATGTTCTGCCCAGAAATAACTTTTTTAAACATATAATCCTTGTTGTCTATTTGTAATTTACTTACCGATAAAAATTATGGGTCTTTAGTAGCAATCACGCCGATTCCACTTTAACATAGATTAACAAATGTACAATCATATCTTAACTCACTACATAAATTACTGATCTCAGTGTGATTCGATTGTATCTAAATTTCAAGTTTGTGTCAAAACCAACTTTAAGTTCCAAAGTATGGTACAAGTTCTTGTTCTTGACTATCATGTCAGGTCGTAATTCTGTTCCATTTATCATAGCGGGAGAGGAAAATCTTTGAAATTCATAAAAGATATTTAGGTCTGGGTCACAAGAACGGAGAAAATGAGCCGTAGTTTTTAACACTTGGCGATACCTCGTATTGTAGCAACATTGTCTAGAGTGGGCAGGGCAGCCAGAAACTCATGCTGAGGGGTCTGCAGATCAAGAAATGCGAGACAATTACAGTTACTGGTCTGCTTTCAAAGTTGCAAACAACTTTAGGATTAGAAGAGAGTTGTTGAGATAGTAATCGTAACGTTCCTTGTGTAATGAAAACCTCTCTTGACTTGTGCCAGCTCTAGGGGAACTCGCTGGCAGTTTATCCACAAGAATAAATCGTATATTCAGTTTTTCCACTATCTGTTTAACTGAGATCCATGACAGCGCTAATAGATTTCAGAGATCTGTCACACACACGTAAGTTGCAATACACTGAACAAACATTTCTATTAAACTGTTACAACCAATCAAATTACAAGTAAAACAGGAAGTGTAGGGTTATTGGTTGGTAAAGAATCTGGGTGGTGTTAGTTGATTCGTGTTAGTTTACAATTGAGTAATTGTAAGTGTACATTTATGTGTGATTTCCATTGCACTTGGGAGTGAGACAAGAGCTGTGTGCCAGATTTTTATGTGTAGGGAAGAGAATTCTTCTAAAAGAGCCTTGACTATGAAACTCTGTGAGGATGAAGTGTTTGTAGATTGATCTTCGTTGGAACCTTGATCTTCTTTGTCTACTGCTTGTCTGCTTTTGAAATGCTCTACTTGAAAATGAGCTGGCTGCGTTTATGCGTCCACACGATTGATTTTAGGCTAATTACTGCTTCTTAGCCTCTTGCAAATAATAACCTAACATTGCTGAAATCAGTACATATACTAATTAAATATAAATCAAACTAGAGTTTTAGTCATTACTACATCTAACGTAGCAAATGAAGGGACTTCAAGCCACCTGCGAATGATAGTTTGAATCAAGGATACTTTACCAAATTTATTCGTAAATCAGAAATAGTTAAGTGCTAAGGGATCTTTGACAATAAAGACTTTTGACAGAGCAATAATTTTTTTTTCGATTAGCACCATTCTGAATCAAGTTTACAAAAAATAAAGTAAGTTGTGCGGATAATACAAGATAAACTTTTTAAAATAAACTCGCTATTAGATATATTAAGACTACTCAGCAAGTTTATGAAGCATTTTCTGTTCTTAGCAATGCCACCTATAGAACTCATACATAGATTGACGAAGGAATAATTATAGTCATTTTGTAGTTTTCTGCTCAATGATTCATATTTTAAAGATTTACTGTCAAAGTTTTCACTTAATTTTGTTTCAAATCCAACAGTAAGTTCGACAACGAAGAGCTTCCTGTCTTTTATTACTATAAGATCAGGGCGCAATTCAGGACCAGATAGGATTGAAGGAGATTGAAACCCATCCACATCACAGTAGTGGCCTGTGTCGTGGTCAGATGAACGGAGGAAATCGGCCATAACTTTTAAAACGGAATCGTGACACCAATTGTAACAGCCTCCGTTAAGATGAACTTTGTATGATAATAATGATGATGAAAATAATCATAGTAAAAATTATCGGTAGATACAGCTTCAACATCCAAGTACACTAGATAGTGAGCTTTCTTGCTCAAGAGTTTGATTCGTTAAAAGATTTTTAGTGAAGTCAGGAAGATCACGCGGTCGTGGGCTATTTCATGATCCAATAATAGTCATAGCGGCACGGCACACTAGTGTCGAGTCTCAAGTAACATTGTAACTGCGCCACTTTATCCTTAAAAACGAAAAAGAGCAATTTTGGTAGCCATGAAGATGATCGCTTCATAGTAAATCCCAATTGGTAGAAAACGTCCTTTCTTTAGTAGCTCGGAAGAAATTTATCAAGAGACAGTACAGCCAACAGTGCAGCTGACTCAAAATTCCTTAGGTTATAACTTAGTGGTTCACGTCCTACTGTATTATCCTTGAGCAAAACATGTACTATATTCTGCTGCACCGTGTCAGGGTTAATTATTTCGATGTGACTATGATAGCAAAAGCACAGAAGCATCATAAAGGGCTCCTATGCGTTAGTATTCCTCCGGGAAGTGATCGGGAAAAGCTACATCATCAGACAGGGTAAATATGCAAGCACCTTTGAAGGCTCCTGACGCAGAAAGGACCTAAAATAAATGCATTGAACATCGTTCATCTACGCTCGAGTGTTGTACGACCCAATAAACGCGACGTAAGGAAGACTCCGTCTCGGACTCCGCCCAAACCCAGACCATCGCGTTTGTAGCTCATACAGGACTTTATCTCAGATTGCTATGAAGATTCATGCATTAAGAGTACGGAAGATAAATGGTACTGAAGTTGTACAAGCCTCTTTACATGAGTTTTGATCCTTAAACCTATAAAACGTGGGAGACGGACTTAGGTGTGTGATAGGCCGACGATAGGCTATCATATCGACTGGAGAAGTTTGGAATAAAGTGGACTACAACAGCGCAAACTTAGAAAACAGTGGGGCAGAGTAGTGGTGGATATGTAGGGGGTATGATAGAGTGGAAATTAAGTCGGAAAAGAGAGCGTGGAGGGTGAATAATGATTGCAGTCAGGACACTGGTTGATTGAAGGTGGGGTTAAAATGGAGCAGAAATTGAGTGAAAAGGGACGGCGAATCAAATCAGGTTTGAAATGAAATATATGGAGAACCAGAACCAGGATTTTCTTTGAACATGGAGATCAGCACCATAGGAATGCAGACAAGATGGAACTTTCTCCTCGATGTTGAAATGGGTAAGCACTTAGATATCTTGCAACACATGAATCGTAGTGCATTTTGAGTATAGAAGGAAGACCAGCTTCTCCATCCAAAAATGTTTATTACCTTAAAAAAATTAGTGTCATCGGAAGCTTCCAAGAGCACGCACTTAAGTTTTACTGTGATCGTTTCGAACTTTTGTCCAAGCTCACCTTCGCAAGGCTAACACTCGCAAACAAATGTAGCTCTCTGTCACTTGCCAAAGAACATGAAATCGTGCAGGATTCGACCGTGACAGTCCTTTGCATGTCTAGTTTTAACCATGGCAACCACTTCAAGACGACGCAGAAAAGTTGTAACGGGAATCCGTCGCCGCGAATTGCAACCATTTTATCAACAGCTGACTAGATAATACAGGTTCCTAATTTTGTTTGTACTTCCGAGAAGTAAAAATTGGCGGGAAGTGAAGGGGAATCCCACAGATTACTATATCTAATAGAGCAAACGTAAAAAATCAATCCTTCTTTACAAATATCTTGCTCCAGGCTGCTTCACTCGCTCCTTCCCGTAATCAAACATCAAATAAAGATATCGAACTCTTTTATCACTTGTTTACTATTTAACCATTTGCATTACATTATTCTTTTTTGGTACAAGCTCAAACTCTCGAAATGATGATTTAAAACTTACTCGTTGCCAATTTTTCTCTGTATTCGCCTTTCTGCAGTCGAAGCGTGGACTTAGCGTTTTATTCAAAACAGGCCAGAATATCTCCTTGCTTGTTAATGTGGGGAGAATCTTCAGTTTAATCAAACGTAAAAATATTATACTGTCCTAGATTTATATACTTACTGTATAAAAACTGATTTCAAAACTTTTACTACTGTCTTACATATAGTTTGTCGATACTTTTAGGGATAAATGTTGAACTGAGGACTTGAGTTTTGGGCAGTAAAGATTGAACTGTACTGATCACTTGTTTTCTCCTTACTTAGACGGAGTATGGTGGCTCTGATGCGTGAAAATAGCCTTGCATGGCCTTTGAAGTTGACGGATCTTGAATAGGGATTTGAATTTCTTGCTGGCATTGTCAGATGGACCCCGTTTCAGTATTTAATTTTGTTGGACATCGTTACCTGGAGTCAGTGGATTTAGAAAATTCTTAGGTAGCGTAGAAGTAGAGTTAACAGATGCCCTAACTGTGGTGTTTTGTTGGAGTTTAATTTTGGTAAAGGAAGGAGTATTCTCCGTTGTTGAGTACTACCTGTTCGATTGAGTTTCTTCATCTTCATCAACAAAGGACAAGACTTCCATATGATTCTACGCTGACTCAAGTCAGGTAAACTTGTGTATATTGTTGTCAGGTTGCCTCTTTAGGGCTGTCATCAATCACGAGAGGATTATAGCCCCTAGTGGTTTGAGTTTACTCAATCGTTTTTGGAGTAAAAAGCGATTTTTGGCCGTGTCAACTTGTGTTTACTTGGAGCTAGCTGGCTTCCGCGCTGCAAGCAGACAACGAAATTTGAAATGATTTTTTCCCGGCAAAGTGGGCTTGTTTTGGTCGGTTTACAACAGTTTTCACCTGCTATTTCATTCTCGTCGTCTATTTGTTTGTTTGTAATACTAGGAAGTGGTGCTTCGGAGGCTTAATCCATGTCAGAGCGGGCAAGGGATGGAGGCAGCCATCAAGTGTTTTCAAATTCGCACTTTGAGTCGTCATTTTTTTTCGCTCGCGTTGACTGAAAAAAGTGCGGAACGTTGACATTTTACGGAACGTGATGCTGACATTTTTTAGCGCCTTCTATCCCAAGTAGATCCCCAATAGACTATTTATTTTTCTATTTCACACTTTGTTATCGTCCTAGAAGCATCTGACATTAGACAGGCAAATTATTTTGTTGTTTAAAAATGAGAAACAGTATTTAAACTCGGTGAACGAACGTAATTCGGTAAGAGCTCGCGGTGAAATTGAATCACAATGAGGATGGGTCTTGCTGTACTGTAGATTGATCGACTTTTTAAACTTATTAGTTAGATATATTGAATGATTATACAACATTTCAGGGGTTTTGCTTGCTATAGTATCTATCCAGCATATGTTTAATTATAGCCGTGTTTTGTTGAAAATTTGTGGCCCTGTGAGTGATATCTTCAAACACCGTCCTTTTGCTTCTTTAAGTCTTTTCTGATTTCTTATATATTTGTTACTATCTAGACGATTTTCATAAATCTCAAAGGGGTATGTGATTATTTAGATGGTCATGTAGCTGCTCAGTTTATGAACAGGATGGTAATGCATGCCATTTTTTTGTGTACAATAAAGAACATGACCATCCAATAATCAAGACCATTTTTACACATTTAGTACCCTTGTTACTATGTGTACAAATATGTTGCCATTTTCGGCATATCAGTTTGTTTGTATGTACATTTAGTGCACGATGTTCTCTATGGCAGCCCATCTTTGTTGAAAAGTGCCGAGTTACCGAGGGGCATATCACCTAGAGCCAACTTGCTCATTTTCATGGCATCGCGAATGCTTTGCGTATCCATCGAGAGGGAATTTCAAAAGTATACTAGTTTATCCCTGATTATATGCCAAGAGTTTAATGAATTGCTTGAAAGTTGATTCTACTATTCGTGCCTCTACATGTTATTTTGTATCGGTTTAATGTTCACTTCAATTCTCCGAGGAAGTCCCCTTTTCCATTCAGCATCAAAACAAATCTGGATATTCCCAGATGGGTCCTCATTACGCATGGTTTCATAGATGTATATAGTGTGCTTTGTATGAGGAGGGTCTTTACATACATCTCCTGTTGTTTTCATCGATTTCGTATCGATAATTAAAAGTCGACTTATTGTTCAGGTGTAGACAATATACGCCCAAGAACACGAAGCAATAGACACCCAGGTTTGAAAAGGGACTTAGGTATTCTGAAAATGAACAGTTATTCTGTAAGATGTAGTAAATACTGGATCATGTAAATTCAGTGAAAAAAAAGCCCGGAGAGGAGCTTCTAAGTTCTATACTGTAGCTTTCAAGAGTACTTCGTTCATAAATTCATAAATCCTTACTGTTTACGAAATACCAACCTCAAAAATATGAAACTCATAGGCCCAAGGAAGGACCAAGCATAGCTTTTAAGGTGTAGACAATATATGGGTAGAAATTAGAGTTCAAAAGGTAGCACAGTGAGTGTTATGGAAGCACACTGCGTACATCGGAATCAATTAACAAGTACAATTATTGAACTTTTTGAAGGTTTCTCTTAAGCTTGCACCAAAGATTCACGGTAGCACTAAGCCAAATGAGACCTTTTAATGTTACCCATGGTATTTTAAACTTGTCTTTTAACTAGCACTATACTTAATTTTTAATTTTTTTATGTTAAATAATCTGTGAATGTAGCCTTTTTAACAAATGCACTTTAAGAGGATTTCATGTAATTTGTGTTTTGTCTTTATATGGAAGTAAATGCATATATACACATACCTACATACATACATACATACATACAGATTGAGTACATACATACACACTTACATATACATACATGTATATGTTAGCTTTAAAAAGCGAGTATCCAATCCATACTTGAAACTGGTTATGAAGTTGAAACATTGGCATGAATTGGCTCAGTCATTGTCACCATCCTCATTGAAAGTCTCAGCTACTCTTTTCCATACTTGCATTAGGGAAGGTGTACAATGGCTGTCTTCCACTCAGTATGATCCTTTGCTAGATCATGATCAACTTTCAATGCACTGGAAACACCAGACAGAATGAAGTTCTGTGTCTTCAGGCTGTACCCATTCCATTTGGGTGCTCCAGAGACATTTCTTAACATATCCTCGTCCGGTTGTGATACTGGTCTCTCTAAATGATAAAACAGTACATTGCCTCTTTAGATATATGTCTTCTAGGCGCAAATACCCACTCAGTTCCAAACCATACTTCTCATCCTTAAGTATGACATTACACATCAATTACACATGAGTAAGTCTTGCATTTATTCTGGGAGACTTGCCTTGAAACATTAACTTAAAAACAGACTACAAATGAAAGCCATCTGATAAAACATTATTGCTTTGTTAAGACTTAATGTTTTGACATTATCTCTTACCATTCTCAAAAGATTCACCAAGGCAGGGTACTGTTTTGGGGGCTTTTAAATGGTATTTCTTCATTGATATATGTCAACTTTCCCTGGAAACCGATTTGGCCATACACTAGCAAGTGATGCACTAACACACTAGATAGAGATTGTCAAAACCAGCACAACTTTTATATTTGCAGATACATTGCAGATAGTCTGAAATTATTATGTATGTAAGTCACAACTACACATGACTAATTTTGCTAGTAACCAGTGGTAGATTGTTATTCTGTGCCCTGTCATGTTGATGATCTTGTACTTCGTAGTCATCCACAGCTTTGATGATCCTTTCTTTATTTCACTTAACAGATACCATTGTGGTTTTAAGAGATTATCTAGAAGGCTGATGTAATGTTTTTATGATAATGTCTCTGGCCGTATTTGTAGCTTCTTGTCACAGGGGCTATTTCTACAGTTTGTGCTGGTCATTTTATGTATTTATTAGGATAGAAATTTGAGCAAGATTTTTTTTGGCCATGATTTGGGCTTTTGGTCATTTGTAATAAGCACAATACAAAAAGCAAAGATAGGCTAGATATTTTGCTTTTGCTTTTTGCATAGGCAAAGGAACAGGAACTCAGAGAATTTTTTCTATCATTTGCATCCAGTGAGGCAAGCTGTGATTGCCACAGCTGGTATCACAGTAAACAATAATAAGAGAGATGTAGCTGCCTGGTGAATGAGTTGAATACTTATAATGTTTTACTAGAACCAATTATGGTACTTGTGAAGGCTAATGGTGTAGAATGACGTGACAGGTTATTGTTATCCAAGTTTGACATGGATTTATATAACAACATAATGTCAGGAATTATATGAACAGTCAGTGTGTATCACCATGCTTGGTCTGATATGACTTAATTACACATGCATATTAGTTGGCAAAACTCATTGTATAGAAGTGTTTATCTTCTCAAAATGTTGTTGAAGGGTCTTTTGGAATGGGGAGCTCATATACTTTCAATTGAGAGCTCCAACTTCTGACGAAGGTACTTGCACAAGAGACACCAATAGGATGAAAAAAGGAATTTATAATGAATTGATGTATAATGAGGTTTCTGTCAATGCATGTGAAAAGGCTATGTTTACAAGGATGGAATAAATTGAGCTGCTGATCAGTTTAATCTATATAAGTTTATATTGAAATTGTCAGTTTAAGACTCAATAACAGTGATTTATCCATATCAAATTCATATTATTATGAAATTTACCATCTTGGAGCTGATGAAAATAACCAGTAGCAAGCCAAATCTGTTCATACTCTACCTGTTTATCTATGCATGAATGTGTACATATAACAATAATCAGGATATTTATGAGCAAGCAGGAGTGCTTGACACCAAGAGTTAGACACCAAAAGTTAGAGTAGTAAATTCCTTCTTTCAGAGTTTCCTGGTACTGGTACATACATATATAAATACATACATACATACATACATACGTATGTACATATGTACATACATACACAGTAGTGGCATAGCGGTAGAGTGTCAGATGGTTGTGAGTTCCAACCAACTGGATCAGGAATCATTTAAAAACAACTTACCTATTTACGAAGCTACACTGAAAGCAAGCAGATTTGATGGCACATTATCCTTTGAGCCTAATCTTCTAGGGAACTCGTTTAGCTGCAGGAGTAGGGGATGCAAGAGCATGTGGTTCAACCTACTATTTAGTAAAACAGTTAAAACTAATGTAGCTAAAGTATATCTTAGCTTAGTCAATAAATACTTCCCCCAAAATTCGCAACTCAGTAAGATTATTCATAGGAACATGGTCAAGGTAAGTTATTCTTTTATGCCAAACTTTAAAAGCATTATTAGTCAGCACAACTCTAGTATCATGCATCAAGATAACTTTAAAATTTGAAGGAAATTATAGATGTAAAGGTAAGAATAACTAAGGGTGTAGTTTATAAAGTGCACATAACTGAGACTTCAGGTGGTAAAGAGAAGGTATACATTGGCTCTTGCAGTACTGAATTTAAGGAACACTTCAGAAATCACAATAAAACTAAAACAGATGAAAATTCATCAAGTTAAAATACTATATTTACACATTAAAAATTGACTCTTGCTCTTGGCAACCTTATGGAACTTATGTTCCTTCTTCTGGCCTTCTGGAATCCATGTCAATAGAATTTTTGGTCTAAGTAAGTATTGATTACAGATGTAAATTTAATAATGTGTAATGTGAGTTTAGATACTTATTGACCCATTTACTGCCTATAGGGAATCATTGTCTAATGATGCAAGGTTCCCTTCTGCTTGGATAATCCTTTGGATCTATCAGATTGTTTATAGTCAGCCTTTTCCCATCTTACTGGGTCTCCAGCATTGATTAAACTTAATCTCAATTGTGTTCTGCTGATTTCATTCTCCTTCTGTAAACCATTGCAGTATCCTACTCCACTTTTTCTTCCCAACTTATTGTTGACTTACCTCTCTACTTCTTCATTATTCTGTTTTCTTTATTACACATCTAAACCATCTTGAGAAGTTTCTCGCTTATAACATAATCAGTTTCATCCCTGACTGCAAGCAAAGTCATTAGATATTTTGATAATACTAATGTGGTGAACTTCTTTATGTCCATAATTTTCTCATGGATGTATGCTAGGATACCATGGTGTTGTTTTGACTACTAATCTATCAGTCAGACAGACTTATGATTTGCTACTTTGAAAACACAGTTGTGTATAACTTTCATTCCTTCTTTTCCTTGTTCCATTCTGACTTTCAGTCAACAGGTTGTTGCAATTAGAAGATCTAAATATTTAACCAGGGTTTTGAATGTTGTATTAGATCATTTCTAGGAGACATTTATGTCTCCGCTTACTTTTTATTTAGTAACATTTCCATAACTGTTAATGGACATAAACCTAGCCCTGCATTTTTTAAACCCCTGTATAAGTTTAACTGCTTGTAGTGTTAATGTAAGGAGTTTGCCGCATTAAAGCATGGAAGGGGCAATACTTTTCGTACTGTCAGGTCTGTCTGACCCAAGTTCACCCATTAATCACAGGTCATGTAAAGTAACAATTTGATTAATTTTTTCCTATGTAGATTTATTTGTAATGGAAATTCATGGCATTATTGGTTTATTTTGATGTGGTTTCCTGATTAAGTCAAGGAATTAGTAGGTAGTGTACTATTCATGTACAGAATATAGGAAAGTTAGATGAGAGACTATATAGCATCCTTTGAAGGTTTGCTGCCATAAAAGTTTTTATGTCTTGTTTGAACCCTAGCATTGTTGTGTCAAACTACAAAAGTGGTCAAGTTCATATGCTGCATGATTTTATGAGTTGATCAAACAAAGTGATAAAACTGAACACTAAATTGCTAAAGCACCATAATGTATAGCATTTTGTTAGTATATTACTTCTATGGTCAACACCACTTGCCACATTGACAAGATATCTATTCAATCAAGTGCAAAGAAACTTTTAAAAAGAGATGTATGAAGTGCTACCTTATGCCATTTCTCTATTCTGTGATGTCAAATTTTGCAACAGTGCACTATACAGGCCTTGATAAGATTTGTAGATTTTTTGTCTGATACAGTTTGTGGTGCAATGATTTGGTGTTTACAAAGACGTAGGTCTCAATTTTGACATTCAGCATCAACATGAGAAAGTTAAGATGAACTTAAAAGGAGGATTGGCATAATAGTAGTTTTGCCAGCAACAAGATTGAACTTTGTCTAAGTTTTGCGTAGGAAAGTGATGAAGGGATGATGTTGTTATGCATACTGTCTGTCTGGGAGGCCCCCGAAGAGATGGGAATATGGAGAAAGTTCTGGCTATTTAAGTGTTGGAAAAGAAAAGTAGAATAGTGCTTGCTGAAAAGCCGTTATAGATTGATACTGAGCATAAGAAAAGGATGCTTTACAGTATGAAGTTTGGGTAGTGAATTTGTAGCTGTTTTATGGTCAAAGACTTTTTAAGTGTAGTATACTTGCTGTTATCAAGGTAAGGAACAGGTAACCTTGTTTGAGTTTGGTTGGGATAGACCAGTGACTAGGTTACAGCTGAGAAGTGGTACATATTGAAACAGTAACAAAACCAGTAATAGCTTGTTATCACCATCAAGCATAAAGTAATTTGCTGATGTCATTCAGTGGATCTCATATTTAAGTTAGTTACCGGTAGTTATAAACATTGCACATCAAACTAGTTGGGTTGTGCCTCTAAAGATGTTATAAATGGCTTGTCAAATCATTTGGAAGTTCTCAAGTTTGTAAAATTTGGAGGAGCACCATGGATAAAGAAGAAATTAAAAAATTGGCTAATAATAACATCATTATTACTTCATTCAAAGAGTCACCTCAAACAGCACAGAATTTTTAGGGGAAAAAGCAACTAGGATAAACCTGTCTTTGGCACAAAACAAGTAAATTGCTTTTAAGAAGACTTTTTGCACTCAGATCTGTACTTGTTATGTTTGACACCTCAAAAATTGATCTTATTTGATGCTGTTATCGTTGAGAACTATTTGTGATATACTAGTTAACAGACTTCGATGTTAATGCACTTAGTTAAAGCAAAACTAGTATAAAATAGATTGAGGCTAGCCAGTATTGAAGGTATCCAGAACTCTCTAACTGAAAGACCTATCTGGCATAAAAATATCTGACACTGGTGACCTGGTTGACTTTTGTTGAGATGTGATAAATGTTCCTGTCAGTACTAACCTGGAAAACATATATTTTGACCTCCCCAACTTTCCCTTCAAACATTGGTTCTCACTTACCAATTTAAAAAATCAGAAAGGAGCATATCATTTACTATTACTTAGTAATGGCTGATAATTGACGTAATCAACAACCAAGTATTTTATTGTATTGCTTCATAGGAGTCATTGAGTGTTTTTGAACTTTGATTGAGCAATGTTTCGGTGTGTGTAAAATACCCTAACAACATAGCAGAACAGAGATTTCTAAGAAGGTCATAGCATATAGCTGGCTTGTAGGTTAAATAATGCTAGTATATCTGGGTGAACAGAAGATAGTAGTTAAAAGGCCACATAATAGCACTTTATCGTGAGAAAACTTTCAGGCTGGCCTTTTTTTTGCAACTTAATTAAAATACTATATTTTCTATCTAGTCGAAGTCATAGATTTGCCACCATAATAGAGCAATTTTAAAACTACATTTGCCAAAATTGACAGTAGTGTTGTGCAAAAAGTATGACCAATGGCTGGGAATTGTGGACTTTTTTTAACCAGTTGTCGAATTGCTTAGGTTATTGTTTTTTAGATCTATATTTGAAGTACTTACATTTTCAGTTTGGATATAATGCAGTATTTTTGCTTGCTGCTATAATGAACAGGCCTTAAATATGTCTACAGAGTGAGATCCTGTTGAAAGATTAGTTAGCAAATCTACAAGTTATGTGCATACATCTGTATTGTTATTACATGGTCTAGCTTTTCAGTCAGGTGCATATAGTGCCCTACACTAGTGAGGTTGATCTTGCAAAAAATTATGCACCCCATGTCCATGATAACCGGGTCACAAAAAGGTGAAGACAAAATTCTGTTTTCAGTGTGTAGCCCAGTCAAATGATAGAAAGCAGTTCTGCAACTCACTTTTGCAGTGAAGAAATAGCATCATCTTGAAACTGATCTCCATTTATGGTATCATTCAGTGTTTGATGGTCTGATAGAATTGGTGATTATTTTGATATAGGTTATTACATTCAAGCTGCAGAAAGAAATGGTTCACTTCTATCTTGATAATATTGACCCAGGTTATTGTTTGATTAATTGGAAGAATTACATGCTAACTTATTTAAAGGAAAGTATTGTGCAAAAGTGTAATTGTAAATAAGTGAGACTATTTTACACCCCTATAGAAGACAAACAGAATGAGATACTATAATATAAATTGTATTTCAGTAAAGTGTTTTGCAGCAAAACTCATAATGATAGAATACACAAGGACGAAGGTTTAGTGCGTTGAGGAGGTTCGGTTCAAGTAGAACAGCTTCCTAATGGTGGTTTAAAAGAGTGGTGATGCTGCTGCCTGAACGCCTGGACTTGAGGTGTACAGTTAATGGGAGAAATTTTAAATTTTCATAATTGATATTATTTTTCCACAAACTGTTGTGTATCATATTTTGACTCTTTCTTAGATTAATATTGATGGTTATTGCTCCAAGTTCCAGTACTGCCGGAAAATGTATTTATGAAAAAATTTATTTTAAACTCTTCAAAAATATTTTTAATACTTTAATACTCAAGTTTCAACCCACCTGATGATTGCTTTTCAAATAGAAAGATGTTTGCATAAACTACTGAACTTGAGTAAATATTTTATCCCCAATTCTCATGAAATTTTGAATTGTAGTAATTGGTGTTTAGTTTGTTGATAAGATAGTGTTGATTTTAACATGGGAGATACAGTTTTGTCAGAAGGTCAGCATAAAACGTTCGGAAGATATTTTAATGTGTCATTTTGAGTCCAGTTCTTCAAACACCCCTACACTCCACGTCATGACATCACCTGAATTTTGGAAATGCATTGAAATTGTGTTGAAAAATTTGCAAATTTCACCTTTGAGCTTTTGACCTTGAGCAGTATTTGAAAACTACTATTTGATGGTAAGCTCTAGATAACACTTTGTCTTAGTTTAGGTACTTTATTTCAGATTGCATTAATTTGGGTTGTAGAAACTGTATCACTGAGCCTATAAACACAGATGCCACTCCACAGTCAAGTAGGAAAGCGGGAGTAGGTCCCGTTGCTGATTTTGACAGCCAGTGCTGTTGATACATTTTGGTTGAGACCCCTTCTCAAACCCTAGGCCACCCACAGGTTTTAAATTAAGGTGATGGGTACTACTTAGAAAGGTCATGTATTGTAGGAAGAGAGACAACATCAACAGATTTTGATTTAACATATTTGCAAGTGTGCATGTTCATCTTTCAGGCATGACTACTCCTTCCCACTGTGTTGATGGTACAACATGACATTTAAGATATTGCCTGTTAAATGGATTTTGGCCATGGTCCCTAAATTTGGGGAAATAGTCCCCCGCCCACACACACACACACACACAAAGTAATATGAGGGTGTTTTGACAGGATTTGAAATTCTACTTTTTAAATGACAATGGAAAAATGTAATTGTTGGTAATCTATATACTAATTCTTCAAGATCGTTCCGTAACACTAGAAACATTCCTTATCATTTTTCGTGGCATAAATACTCCCAATACCTGCATGAGTTTTAACCGAGCTGAATGCAAAGCGTGTTCCCTTCAATCCCCAAATTACCCCTTTAAAGACAATAAATCCTGCTAGAAACCTCCAGACAAAATGCGAACTGTAACATAAAGCTTTAACTGGTGCCTTATTAAAGCCAAGGGTGTTTCTCCTAACAGCTGGACCAGCTATCATAAATGATTTTGTCGTGTCTTTCATTTGTGAATCTATTTTCAAGAACTCTAACCGCAACCGTGCATGTTTTATGTTGTCTAGATTTTTTCATCGATTTCAATAATTTTTTTGGCTATAATGAGCGAAGAAGCCCTTGTCGAAACAGTAGATTTTCAATCACAATACCAATGGACATATGCGGCATGTTACGTGAGGATAAAAAACAGCTGTTTTGGAAAATCACGAAAGATGCATAGATATTGTGTTGTTGTTATCAACCGCTCTCAACGGCCGAGACTTGAAAAAATAAAAGTTTGAAGCCTTGACGAAGGTTTATTGGGGAATAGAAATAAAACTTATCATTTCGTTTAAGTTTTGGATCTTCTTTATTATTCGGGCCACATGAGATGAGCAGTCACAGCGATAAGCCAGGCTTGAAGCCTGGTGTAAGATCCTATCTCACCATCTTTTTCGGTTACAAATATATTAAGATCAACTTAGGTACGGCTGCTGTAATAAGGGGTTAAGTGAATTGGAAATGTATTTTCGTTTCACAAGCATAGGATAAAGGGGCAAACCAATGGAACGTTGCCATTAGATAGTGTCATAGGACTGTTAGTTGGTTTTGTTTATCACCGAGTGTTTTAATTGACTTCAACTCGTACAAAGCATATCATTCTCACTCCTACGTGTGGTTTATTCTGAGAAAAAATAAATTAGAAATAGCCAGCAAAACGGAGTTAAGATATCAACTAGCGTTTGATATAACATCTGTCATATTGTAAGTTAAAGGAAAACATTAAACCGTAATTGATTTTATTGGTAGAAATTTATATACCCATAACGAGACAAAGTCACTAATATGTCATTGACCGAGGCTTGGTTCGAACACATTTGATTCGAGTTCGAATTGACTGGGACGTGGAATAGATCGAGTTCCAAATACCGTAATTCGGCAGATCCTACCTTTCTTGTTAAGGTAATCATTACAGTTTCGTTTTCATTTGATTTTGGCACCGTTGCCTTCATTTTCCGTCGGAAGTAGTTTCAGAGACTGACTGGTTGATACTGATGTATCTATTTCTAATTACAAACAGATCGTAGTCTCGTAATAAAGAGCGAAGTCCAACATAGAATATGCGCAGTATAGAAGTTGATTAGGAAATATAAAATAATCCACGACTTCGATAGATATTTTTCATTAATGCGTTGTTCCATAACGATTTCAAATCCGAACAAGTATTGATGAGGGTATTGTTGGGGTAGGAAGGGGGTTGCATGTAAAGTTCCCCTTGTCGATCTTAATGAACCGTTGATGCAAGCATTCATTATAACGGATTAAATTTACGTACATGGTTTTCGAGTGTTACGGCTAGAAATTCACCGGTGCCTTTTTATGTTGGGATGTATTGTAATCATCAGTGTAAAATGAAACATGAAATAGACGGAAATCAGCTGCATTATTTGGATATCTTCGAACTAACATGTTTCAACAATTTTACATCTAACCAACAAAATTTGTTCATATATTTCATAGGGAACACTAGTACACAGCTGAGGCAATTCCTTCAAGAGTGCGTATTTTGTATACACCAACGACTATCAGAGGGAGGGGTAATATAATTTCACGTTCATATACAGATTAGATTCAAAAATCAGGCTGTACCTTGATGAAGTTTGGAGCATGAAAGATGTTAATTCTTTGCCAAGGGCATGGTCCTGATCTGGGCGGAATTTGTATGTGTTTGATACTAGTTTTCAGCAGAAAGACGGGCCCACAATCAGACCACCATTTGCCTTGTCGACTGAAAGAAGCGTTTCATTTCAAGAGTCGTTCACATCTCACAAGGGGCCATGTGATACATTATTTCGCTTGCTGTGGAGTTCAAGACCTCTTTGTGTTAAAATACAATACCTCGTTGTCTCCAAATATCCGTTAATTGATTGAACACCTGTGTTTTCAGCAGTAGCGCGACCCTTTATTTATTGTATATTCAATGGAAGCTTGGCTTTGTCAACTTACTGCAATTCTGAAGTTGACAATATCGTTTTATTTCCTGTGTTGTGACTAAACTCCCCAAGTTTCATACTGTATGTTTCTTAATAGGCTCTAAGAATCAAAACCAGCTGACGCTTTTGCTAACATAATCTGTATAATGACTTAACTGAAGCGAATGTTGTGGTGACTTCGCGCAAAGACCCATTTAATAAGAGCTCGCATACATTTTCAGGCCGTAGGTTATTATATGGATTTATCGCTTAACTAGAAAACCTTGCTGGTATTTAAGTGTCCAAGCACATATCGCTTAATAGCAGCGACACGGGTCTTGTTTCAGAAACAATATCAGGGTCTAGCATACTTGACCATTAAGTAATCGATTTATAAATTTACCGACATCTTGTGTTATTGGCCAGGAAGCAATGTAGTTTCATCTGCCATAGTCAAATCCCGTGAAAAGACGAGCTTTATCATTCATACCTACAAAATTTTATTACATATACTTGAAAACGATTTTCAGTATGTTAGTATATTTTCTATCGTATCAACTTGAAATGGAAAAGGTGACATTTCGAACATTTTCATAAATTACATGAATACAGTGCGTCGAAACCGTATTTTTATTTGGCTACCTTTCATTTTGTTAAGCATTGATGATAATAAAATTTGGTTTTTTTGTCAAATTTGGTTAATCATGTTTATTCATTGCAATGTTTTGTACCTAGTCCAAAATATATAGTTACGAGATTGATAGTGTATCTTTGAGTAGCCACGAAATGTTGAGATAAAAAAATTATATTTTGTATTTTATTTAACCCATTTAAAGTTTGTTGCCCTTCCTAAAATGCAGCGACTATGATATACGAGTTCTCATTCACCTTCACACTGGACCTTTTAACAGGAACAAAAAGACACTCGTTAGAGGATGATCTCGCTATATAGGGTTTTGCCAATAAATTTCTCGTAAAAAGCTGGTATATATGTGTGAGGTAATCGTATGTTTGGTTACTGTAGCTTGTATCTTTGACTACGGAAGCTTGTCTCTTTGACTACGGTAGCCTGTATCTTTGACTACGGAAGCTTGTATCTTTCGCCTACGGACATGCGATCGAAGGTTTCCATTTAAATCCCAAGTGTCTTACGTGACACTGAAACGATTCATTCTGATACTTGTTTAGTTTGACAAAAGTATGATAGTATTGGGGTTTTCCCCATTATTATTGAAACTGTATTATGATGTGCAGCCGATCCACCACAATGTGTCCCTGTCACTAGTTAGACTAATAATCGACAGTCAGCTGTTTCATTTTTTAACGACTGTGCATTTTTATAAGTTTGCTTGTTTCCGCGGCATTGTCAAAACTCGCTCACTCTTTTTGGCTCACATATCACGTCAAGACAACGCCAATATTTTAGCCGCGTTGCCTTCAAACAGCACTCTTATTGTCATTGGATCACCTTGTTCTGTGATTTTTTTGAAAGACGGATTGTACTTAGATCGTGTTTGAACGCAGTTCTTAAAGTGGCTCGCGTTCATATCCATTCTCTCCTACAAAGCTTTTATTTCATCAAAAATTCTATCCTCGAGTCTCTTGCTGGCTTTATATGGTTTGGGCGCCTTTCCAATCCACTTTCCGTCAATCCTTAGTTCCGCGTTTTATACTTCTCATCTGCCGAGGTTTGCTCTCATCGATTTTCAAGTTCAAAACTCATCACAAAACTTTACTGATTTTCGATTTTATGCCTTGCTAGAGATGCAGTTGTATTTTATCCATGTTTTAAGCAGTTTCAAGTTATAAATAGATATTTACTTCTTCTTTTAGAACAAGATCGTTCACCCCTGTCCATAATATGTCGGATAAAGCTGGCAAAGACTCAGTTTATCGGAAGGAGTATCACGACTTCATCACCAAGTTGCAGAAATTTCATGATGGCAAAAGGTACAGTTTTGCGTTCTAATTAAGTAGTTTCACACAAATTTAACCATGAATGGCTTACAATAAGATTGTTCATTGAAAAACTGCCAGCATTTTACAGAAGTTGTAAACCTGCTTGTGTACGCAAATGGCGAGGCTGACCTTGGCTTCGCGCGAAAATCGGCTCAACGGTAGTCGAAGTCAATCAACTCAGACCCTCCAAGTTCCCCCTTTTCAACATAAACAAGTGTGATCGATTACCCACGTGGCCCTTTCAAGTATTGAAAATACACAGATCACTTTTTTACTCCAATTATAATCGGTGTGATCTAACCAGGCTTTTGTTCTGAAAAGGAAACATGATGTGCCGCGTGAACTCGTTGAAGAGCCATCAACTATTTGAGAAGCAAAAGAAAGAAAACTTTGCTCCGTTTGGCATTCCTCCTTTCACAGGTAGCAAATCAGCTGAATAAGTTACAGGTTGGTGAGTGAATAGGGTGTCTGGTACTTTTTATTCGGTCTACTCAAACCGGCTTAAGACAACACGCTCTGAAACCTTGAATTTAATGACTGCTGTATAATCAGCCCAGCTCGACAGGAGGTTGTTGTTTTTCAAGGCTTTACTGCCAAGATATCAGTGAAAGTGAAAACGATAATAAAAACAACTGAATTAAAGAAGTGCGTCCTGGTTTTAAAGCCACGGGCTGATTTTTAGTAACCAGTTAAATGTATACTTAATATAGCAAGTACGCAGTATATGCTCATTTTCCGATTCAGCGGGAGCTATCGAATTTCAAATTGTGCTTGTAGATTTTCGCTCGACGATGCTACTTTGATGGCACCAGTGCCAGATACTCATGCTCAAAGTTTAATGAGGTGGAAACAATTGTCATATGAGGCCAAAGTGAACAAAGAGGGTTGTTTACAAACCCTACAATACTGTCACGTAAGGGGAAGAATGATATGGTCAGGGAGTAAAACGTTTAACAGGGAGAGAACTACGTTATTGGTTTAATTATGGATGTTAGAGTGATCAGCACAATGCTGTGTGAGTTAGATAGCAATTATTTTGACAACAACTTCTGATTTCAGACGTTTCCTCTTACCTACCTACTATCTCATACCACACTGTAATTAAAATTCTAGATTGTAACTTTCGTGGGTTCATCATTATTGCAATAGACAGGTTAAATTCTCTACTCCTAAGATGCAAGAACATGCCTAGATTTTGCTTTTCCTGTCATTATACTGATTCTTGAAAGCTCATGAATTATTTTGTTACCTGACTCTACTTTCACCGTGCTACTTACAACAATTGTTCCTTTTTAATAGGAAAGGTGTGTCTTTCCAATCATTAGTCTAATTGCCAAAGTACTCTAAGATCTTAACTTGACAACAGAGGAAGTATCAAATATGAAAACTCATGTTTAGGCATATTTTATGAGATAGTTCAGCTAATGCTATCCATGGTTATTCTAGTATTTATGACTTTGCAGGAAGTCTTGAGTTAAAAGATTTACTGGAATGGGCCTTACAGCTAAATTAGAAACACAGTTTTTCTTGATCTTAGGCTATTCTTTTGTTTGCAATTTGATTTAAACTTACTACCAAAAGTATAATCATCATATCAAACCAACAAAAATAATTCTAAGAATGCATGTCTGTCATTGTCAGTTATTCTCAACTTTTGTACCATTGTGAACCTGTTTAATTTGAAAGTCTAGGGAAATGGTAGCAGCATATAATTTCCTTACAGTCACTCAACAACTCTCTTCTCTTCCAGTAAACCTAAAGTACAATTTCAACCATTTTTATGCCATAAAGGCAGTGGTACCAAAGCTGTTTTATGATGTGCACCTCTTCCTCTCCTTCCAAACAAACCAAGATTTAGCTTACTAAGAGAATCAGACATTACAGGTATTTAAGGCTGAGGCCATTGTAATTACTATGAACTTTGAGGTGATGTAAAGAACTGATTTTGCAGATCAAGTGGAAGGTCTCACACAAGGTCTTGTTTGAAACATGAAGCAGTTAGTACTCCAGTGCTATAATTGAAAAATCCATAACAGCAATTGACTTGTGTAAGTAGCTCAAAGTATGAATTTCTGGGTCACATACCTAGTGAACAATCACCATTCAACAACAACAACAACAAAAAAGTCTAATATAAATTTGAGCGATATGCAATAATTTTGACGGTATCCATCTTCATTTCATCAATGTTACATACATCTGAAAAAATGTGCTGCATACTTGCAAACAACTTATACTATTGACCTTTTCACACAGATTATGTGTTCCTTGAGCACTACACCAGCCCATTCTATCAATGGTTTACATCTAAAAATCTCTTTTTGTATTAAACACAATTCACATCAACAATTTACTGTCTGCATCTACCTGCCCTCTTATAAAATTGGCAGACAGGCAACATATGTACATGGTTACAGTTCAGTTTCTTGCTCTTCTCTTTTGGTGCACACTCAACCCACTGGTGTGTGGCACTTACTCAACTATCATCACTTATCTCTTTTTGGTGATAACTCATCAACTGTTTATTTACCTCCACTGTGAGGGTTTGAGATGGGGATTATTAGACTTGAGGATCTTCAGAAGATCAGTTTTATTTCTGCTGCTCATGTTATTTTATTTTATGTATGGATATATCACTCATAGCAAGTCAGTGACCATTTTGTTTGGTTGACAACATAAATTGTGAGAGCTAATTTGTCATCATTTACTTAAGGCACCAAATGTAATTGAATAGGCCTACTCTTAGGTAGTCCTTCAATGACTTGTCTTTTGCTAAAATCTCTACTTCTTGTTTGTGGATTACTTTCTGCAAAGAGTAGTGGGACACCAATGTGTCTCTTCATTTAACATGATGAGCAGTTTGGTGGTCGTGTCCTTTTTCTTCTCTCTCAAAAGCAATAGAGCATCCCCTAAACCAGACCATCCATTGGCAATTGACCAGGGTGATCATTATTGCATAGCTCTATAAGCTACATTTACTAGTGCCTCTTTTTTGCTTAGCAAAACCTGGCAAAGCTGTTACCATTACCACCTCTGAGCTGTAGGTTAAAAAGTTCCTCAACAGTTTGACCAGTGTCAACCATTTCCTGTCAAAAACAGAGGCTCTTAAAAGTCTGCCTCTGCAAGAAGATCAATGTTTGTCTTGTAGGAGGCTGCTACAACACCTTACCACATCTTAAGATCAGGTGTATTTCTCATCAGGACACTTTAAAAACGTATTTGACAGCAGGTGACTCTTTTAAGTATAACTGATATGTCAGGTTTTGCATGTGTGATCCAGTACATGGGAAGTCTGCATTATAATCATGACACAAGTAAGTGACACAAATGACAGTTCATTGTTCAGGGATTAACTATTGTTTGTACAAAATGTCAGTACTGATTCTTAAACACTTTGCAGCAACTATATGTTCTCTTCATTCAACAATTGATTTCATGCTCCTATTGTACCAATGGAAAGCTTGTCACACATAAACCTTGTATGTATTATATACTTTAAGGTTAGGTACAAAACTGGGTTGGCAACAAGGGCTAAATTGGATTCCTTTCATTCTGATTTTTTAGCCAGCTTGAGCTTGATGTCATGCACAATTTAGTTTATATTGTCTGCTTCTCCTTGTGAAAGTATACCATTCTAGACTACCCCTGGTTATACAGAACAAGTTTTATGGTTGATTAAGAATCTTTTCAAGATTTGCCCTCAGTTTCCATTGCCACCATGGGCAGTCAACTGATTTTACAAGGGTCATGTGTGTGAAACCTGAAAAGCATCAATTTACCACAACTTTATAAATTGACACAATTTTGTTTCACTTTCTCATACTTAATGGTGTGATATATATATATAGGTTATGTGGTGTATTGGCCAAATTTGAAAATTATTCTCATCAAAATGATCAATCAATGAATAAATTTTTGGATCATTGCTGATTATTTGTGAGAGTTATTTGCCCCTGGAGGTCTGCTGTATATTCATTACAATTAGCAGTTTATTTTGTAAGGTTGCTGAAAACATTTTCAATATACTCCATTTTGAACCTGAATATTCTGTGTTTTCTACCTTACTCTATCTTTGAGAGTAAAATATAATCAAGCAAACTAGTTGCTAGATTGATATATCAACCATTTGACAAAGTTATAGTTAATGATTTAATTTAGTAAGCGTAGCACTGTATATATCTTGCAGTAATAATGCTTATAATTTTTGGATTTTGCATGTTAGTTCTCTGTATTTCACCAAATTTTTGCTGGGTAGAATACATCACTACACACACATCACACTGCTTCACATTTTGCAATTTTGTTTTTCTTGACCAAGAACCCTTTTTATTAGACAAAGTGCTTGACATGTACCTGTAGAGGGGAACCGAAACTATTCTAAATTCAAAACAATCCTTGTGCCTGATATCCATATCTATAGTATGCTTTTTTCCCTTTTGTATATTCATCAAATGTTACTATATATTTTCTAATCCACATTTCTTATATTTTCAAGTATCCAGTACATTTGCTCTAAAGCTTAAACACCCTTTATTATCAAAATGCACCTGGACTCCATTTAAGAGGGGTTTCTATGTTTGCATTTATTAATTGAGTGTGACAGTTATGCTTCTAAAATTTTTGAGGGAGGATACGTCACACTCTACTTGACACTATGTATTTAAGATAATGCCTGTGTCATGGTATGGTGAAATAAAATTTGACATCCAAATAATCCATTGTACATTCCAAATAGCTTGTGATACTTACTCAGGAATGATGACTATGAAGTCTCTAAGAAGAAATTTAACAGGTTTTTTGTAAAACATTTACACAAAATAGCAGGGATGTATGCTGCTACTGGAAATACTAAGAACCACGATTCAGATCCAGGATATGTTCTAAATAGTGTATTGCTGCATTTTGCTCAGCGAGTATGAGTTATGGTGATCTCCAGCTACACACAATTTATTTGCCTAATTCCTCTGAAATTATGACTTCTGAGAGAAAGTAAAATATGCTAGCACTGCAAACAGTTTATCAGAGGGTAATTGGCCAATGGGAGGGAAATGAGAGGATTTGTCCGGAAATTTGTAGTGACACTTCACAACCATTTGCAAAATTTTGTGATTGCAGTAACTGCTGAAAAATTAGAATATCAACTAGAAACTAACATTTTGTATGCAGGGAGCAGCATGTTTTGCATAGGGGTTCTCCCCAGCACAGTCCCATAGCTATGGGTCTGGAATCCTCATCGTATTCATCCACATACTCAACCCTACCACATGGAAAGGTGATGAAGTCTTTTATTTCACATGTGGTAAGGGATGTGAACTAACTAAAGGTACTAATCATAGTTCTACTACTAGAATATTAAAGTGTCTGTAGATGCAGCTGGATTTTCTCCATCAACAACTAAATTGTTTACAATTGCATTCAGGTGATCTGAATTATTACTGTCAGACCACTGAATTATCATTAACAACAGCCAAGTTATCATTAGGTAGGCCTGTTATATACTTATAGACAGTGAAGTGCAGCTGAAGTTTATCTGTATAAACTGTCCTTTACATTTGTCTTTTACAATTTGTCACAGTTCATTACTTTAATAAATTGTATATATTTTTAAAAACTATTGCCATAAAGCAATTGCTAGATGGCAGGTTGTGCCTTTACAGGCACCTGCAACTAGTGTTAGCATCACACAACATCTGTGAACCATTTCCTAACAGATTGGGAAAGGCCAATATTCTCCTTTATATAGATGAATTTAACCTCCATTGGGGTGTGCTCCATTTTCCTTCAAATCTCGTTATTGAAGAACACATTTACCTTCTTTACTTTCTAAACTGCATCATATTGAAAGATCCAGGGCCAAATATAGCACCAGGGCTGCTTATATGTAGAAATGCCTTCTATCAGTGTAGCTCAGATGCATTTTATCCATATTTACCCAATACCTGTTTAACCAAACACAGTTGAGCTCACATTGTCTAAGTTAGTTTGCTTTCTTGTGGAAACCTCATTTTGAAAACATGAGCAATTCTATAGGAGCAATCAATGGTTTCATAAGGTTCATATGTTGCTAGAGTTTTGGTATCTTTATAATGATGTAGCTTGTCAGGTTTTCTATAGCACATTAAAACATTTTGATTCTGTGATTAAGTACTTCATTAGATGTGAAAAAAGCTCATGTGGCTTATGCCTGTTTATATGTACATGGTTTAATACATAATAATAGTTCTATGCAGACTTATTTACAGCAGATTTTTACTTCAATTTGTTTAAGTGGATAAATTTGATTTAAGAGAGATCTTAAATGCAAGGAATGGTGTTTTCCAAATTTTTAGTTTTTCAAGAACTTGTATACTCTCATAGATATTTATAGGATTGGTTGGTTGCCCATTTATTTTGGGCACAAAACAAGTTACATATTTGTTCAGCTGAATGTTGGTCAGCAGACTACAGACACTTTTAAATTTGTCATTTTACAGCACAATCAGTATGACACTTTACTATAAAGCTACCCAGTGGTGGCAACAACCATTGGAAGGTGAAGTGCTGAGGGAGATCCCATCGTTATAAACACAATATTATTAATAGGAACTAAGAGCTTATGTAGCAAATAAATGGTACATGGCAACCTTTTTATTAAGTAAGATTTCATAGTTTTTCTAGAGGATTCTCTACTACTTTAGGATACTATAATCTGCTGAATGTGAGAAATAGTAGAATACTGATGTAACCCACCCTCTGGTTCTATCACTATGGTATACTTTTCATAGCTCTCAATAGTATCTTTAAACATTTTAAATATAACTTCATAACCTAGCAGTTGAATATTCTATACTAGCATACTTGTGGAATATGTGGATGTGTGTTCTAAAAGCTTGCTTTGAAAAGCACCGACCCAGGTTCAATTTCTGCACTGGGAAGCTTTGACAACTTCTCTTTACTATAGTCATGGGGCTCACCCAGTCCATTTGAGGGAAATTGGGGAGACGGAATCACAGGAAGCCTGTCAGATGGATTGCACCTGTGTTTGGATAGCCTAGCCTTGTCACACATGTGCCACGCTAAACATGCTTGAAGAACAAGTGAAGGGTACAGGTGACCATGGTCTACTGACTCTAATTCAAAGAGTAGGTTGCTCAGCTGATTGATCAGTTGAGCTCTCATACGGTGGTATTGACAGGAGAATCCGCCATCCTACTAGCAACCAACTCTGTTGATGATTCCTTTACTTTCTGGGATATGTTTTCTTATCAGTATGCATATTTTAAAATTTTGTTGTACTTATACCAAACTAGGGGCAGAAAACGCTTAAATTCCTAAAGAGTATATTACAGCTGTATTAAAGATGTAACTGTAAAATTGACATTCCTAAGCATTTAGTTTTTTTGGGAAAAGGCTTTAAACCTCAGCTTCTGGGTCATAAACCTTTGATAAATGATAAATGCATCCTGGTTTAAACTATTCTGTAATGCACTTCTGTAGGGCAGAAACCATGTCCAAGTTGTCATTTGCTTTTCCAGCTTCATGTATCTTTAGAAATCTTGTAGTATTTAACTACTTGTTGCTTATATACTTCATACCAGTTAAGAAACTCTTATGGATGGATTTTGTGCATTGTTATTGGTTCAGATATTACCAAGATTTTGTATGCCTTTTGGATTTCCTCCTTGTTACTTACTTGATTTAATAATGTACAATTGGCAATTTTATATTTTAAAATTTTTTAATATACAATGCACCATAATTGAGCAAAATTTTATTTTGTGTGTAGAAGGCATTGTGACTTTAGCTTGAAACAACTGCAAAGTACAAGGAACCCGATAACAGAGAGGGTGCTATTTACGTGTCAATACTTTAACTAAATCAGTTTTGAAAGGGAGAACGCTTTGTAATTGAGAATCGAAATTTACCTTGTTTGTGACAACTTGAGCTCAGAAGAAAGAAACTTGTGCTTTAGTATCTAAGGAATGCAAGCATCACCAGGCATTTAGGTAAACACCAAGGGACCTGGTTGGAAAGATTGTTATGGTAGCAGGTGGAAAATCTGATTTGTGGCTGATGGTGGTATAGTTACTTGCGTCTGTCTGAAAGCAAGATATAAACATTTCAACAGGCTAAAGCCTCATTTCTTGATGTAGCTTCTATGGCAGTGATGAATGGAATCTGTAAGAACATACTTAGAGCACACTTAAACCTGAATGTTGTAGACCAGTGTCATATGTATACCAGTTGGTGGTGTGGGTCAAGATTCCACATCATCCTCACTATATCATGAATAAGTGGGTGTCAGGGGAGTCCCCTTTTATGAGTGGGTCAGGAGCTGCTCATCTTTCTCAATTCTCACAAATGTGAAGTCACAACTTCCTCCAAGACAGAAAGTCCCAGAAGTCTCTGCTGATGTGGTGACTTGTATTCCCAATTCTTAATACAACCTTAACACACCAAAATAAAAGCAATCAAGTATTGAAAGTGTACACATCTTTTGACTGTAGCCAACATCTTTGCTTCCTTTTAGGATGAACCTCTTTGTGGAGTAGGTTCAAATACCTGATAATCGTTGTGGATAGTTCATTGACCTCAGAGCTCCTTTGGTGTATTTGTTTGAATGAAGGGCACATTGTTGAAGCATTCGAGGGGAGGAAGTGAGTCAACTGTGGGGTTGTTGCCTATACAATTTTGATGCCACTTGCATTTTTCAATTAATTCCTAGCCTCCCCCTCCACTACTGCCCATTCTGTAATTTTAAATTTTAGACTGGCAAAAAGATACCCCTTATATTAGGAGGGATACTATTACCAAGATAATGCTTAGTGCCCAATATTGACTTCAGATTATTTTAAATGTTAGTCTATCATGCAGACAGAGAGAGAGAGAGAGAGAGGTATGGCAGGTCTAGTGTTCTCATCTACCCTATAAAAACATATCTCTACTTATATCTTGCATTGCTTAATTACTAGGGTGACCTTATTAAGCTATACATGGCCTGACATCCAACATGCTTTGAATAATTTCCTGCCATTCAGTTTTGATCATCCTACTTGCTCTCATATATGCAAGTGCTATAGTCTTTAATCTGCTGCCAAGGTGATGTTTGCTCTGGTTGTGGGGGTTGTTGTTGGGTTGAAGGGGACATGTTACCGGGGTTTCTCTTTATAAGGTAGCAGGAGTATGCTAGTTGGGATGAGTTTTGAGCTAAATCACTATGCTTCAACCATCATTTTGGAGGGAAATTTTGTTGAAAAGCATGTTTTCAAGTTCATCATGACAAGTATTTCAGTGACCTTTATATTCAATAGTATGTACTTGAAATTCTCTGCTTTTAAAATACTTTTATCCTTTTGGCCTGAGTAGCCTGTCAAGAACTTTAAGAAGTTAGCTTTAGACTTTGGAAAGTCTGTATTTTTGTACAAAATTGAGGGGAAGCCTTAAAAATTGAAACACTTGAGCTAAACTGAAGGCAAGCGTGGAAAGAAAGCCACAGCAGGTTTACATCATCCCAAGATCATAATTCTAATTAAAAACGTAGTATTATTTTAGCCAGTGAAAATTGAAAAATTCACTAACCTTTAATTTGTTTATCAGCATTATAAAAACTCCATTCTCTTGATTTTTATGGTACATAAAGTTTGTCATGCATCAAGCATTGAATATGCACAATCAGGCTCATTCAGAGATATACACATAAAAGTGAGGGTATAATCAGGCAAAATAGGCACAATTGCCCAAGTGATAAACACATTTTGTTTTTACTGCTACACACAGCTCTATGGTATTGCTATCATAGATATAGGTTAATACTCACCCTTCAGTTATTTGTAGCTCCTTAATTCTTTACACTGGTGACAGTGGTTCAATACTGTTGCACTAGCATTGTCTTAATATTGTAAGGTAACATGTAGAGACGTACATTTCAAGGTCTTTGAAACTGTTTCAAGATCTTGCAAAGATGACATGCCAAGATTTTCGTTATGTGTCATTATTTACAAGTTGTTTCTCATTGTAAATGGCCACAAAAATGCTCTTTTATATTTCATTATATTTCATATTTAAGTTCCTGTTTCTAATAATGTTTTTTCGATATATTATCACTACACTACTTGGTGTGCAATAACAGTAGTTCCAGTCATGAACGTTCAATTATAATGATGTGGAAGGATAGCTGATCATGGGATTGCTTTTCAATATTTTCTTTTTATTAAAAGGATGATTATGATGATAATGATGACGATGATGATGATGACGATGGTGATGATTATTTGGTCACATTGACATTTGTAATCTTTACATAGGAGCTGCTATTTTGGGCAGAAAGTTTATTTGTGGTACAGTGTTTGGTGTTATTTATTTTGTTGTTAGATAGTTTCTTTGTTCCTCCAATTTACTTGCCCTAACCTTTTGAAAAATATTCGTAAGGAGGGGGTTTGATATGATTATCTTTAAAAAGACACTAGAGAAATATCAAATATTATGTCAAAGGAATGTTTGTGTGCTGTATCATATGAGGTAGATGAACTCTGATAATAACATACTCTAATTTTTCCAGTCACATTATGTCCAAATTCTCCACCATTGTTCAATAATATCCATCTCCAGGGCTCAGCGTTCATGGTTCCACTAGCCACTAGCACTAGCACACATGGCAAAGGCATGGTTCCCAAACTATGTTGGTGAAACATTTTCTGTTCTCAAGTGATAAGCATGTTTTCAGGACGTTTATTTCAAATCCTCAGTAATAAATTTGCAACTTTAAATGTAGTTGTTATGAATCAATGGCCAGGTTGACAGTCGTTCAGTGGTGCAGTCACGTGGTTCATGGAGGTATCACAGATTGCAGTAGTAGACTCTGATGGTATAATGTTGTGACCTTAAAATGTAACAGTCATTAAGATTGTTGTGGAATGGCTCCCCTAATGCTATGCTTATCCTTTTAAATTTCTTTGAAAGTCCTCCAGTGTCGGTGATGTCCCAGGGTTGCCTGTTGTAATAATTATTGAAGTCATTTATTTATATTTGACATGACTGTTTCATATTCTTCGTTACTTGTTTCATGGGTGTACCTTGATCTGGTAGTAGTGACACTAATAGTGCACATAATGTTAAGCAAAGGAAGCCAATGGTAGTTGTCTCTTGGTGGCCAAGAAAATATTTTGAATGACCCATGGGGGTGCACGAGTTTAATATACACAAATTTGTTGCCACTGTTAACCTCTTTCACTATTCCAACCCACCAAAACTTATTATGGCAGCAGGCAACAAAACCTGCTCATTTGACATTTTGTCAACCACTATAAATTGATCGTTACAAACCACCAAACAAATGAAACTTGTGCTAGTGATGAAGGCTCCTTGTCCCTGACAGAGTGCAAGCCTCTGAAAATATTTGACTCTTGAGAAGTTACAATTCAGTTGTTTAAAATGCGTCAATTGTAGTGAAGTTGATATCTTTCATTTTCAGAATGCAAAATTGAGAATTTGACATCTTGTCATGTGCTACAAACTAATCCTTGCTATTGTATGTTTTACTATAACCCCATGTTGGAAAGAACATCCTTTCAGCTTTCAACCAAGAATTTTAGAGTGTAAATACAAGTTGTAGTAATTTTTTGTAATTTTTGTCTTGTACTCCACAGCCATGAGAAATGTAGTATTGACTTGTAATACAGGGTGAGGTGATTTTAATGAGGGAAGTTATGCCCTTCTGAATCTCGTATACAAAGCAAGTGTCATGATTTTGTCATCTGATAAAAAGTTGAATGATTTAGTTGAATATTATCAAGAGGTGACATATCATTGAAGAGGTGCTCCAAGTTTCCAACAAAACCCAGTATTCCAGAAGTTTCCTTTGTAGCTCAATGAGAATTAAAAACTCTTGTACATAAATAGATAAAAGAGTCTTCGTGTAGAATTTAAAAAGATGAAGTTTCTCAAAGTATCTCACACCATTCTTCATGCCCAAGATCCATGGGTGCTCAAGTATGTTAATTTATGAGTAAAGTTGCTGATACCTATAACTTCGATTTTTCTAAGTTGAATTAAACTTGAAATTGTGGATTCCTCTGCATCAAGAATGGTCAGATTGATACTTACAAGGATGGCACCATAAAATTTAATGTTGGTTGGCTAAGATTGTCCAAAAATCGAACCACCATAGCAAGATTATCTTATTTAGCCAAAAGTGGGGGGCTTAAGCGGAACAGTACCTGACTTATGCCTTGAAATGTTTTGACAAAGCCTCAATATAGGTAAAAAAAATAATTCAAATGGGTGAAAATGAAAAAATCATTTTTTTTATGGTTTCATTTTTCCAGAAAAACACATTGTCTTCTATTCTTCAAGGCTATAATGTAGTTCAATTGATGACTGGTAAGGCCATCAAGTCATTTTAATTTAGTCTCCATGGAAAACAATACTTTGTTGCTCCACGTGACCACTTTAATGTCTTCCAGATTTTGGCCTCAGTGCTCAGTCACATGGTTTTAATAAAGCACAGCTTGCTTTATGCTTTGTTTGATAACTATAGTTGATGACAAAACTGTTTTTTATTACCTAGGACAACATTTACAAAGATTCCAAGCTTTGGTGGCAAAGATCTGGACCTGCTGTTATTGTATAAAACAGTGACTTCCTTGGGAGGATTTAGCAAGGTATGTCACCCTGAAATGATTCTTAATTAAAATCCCTATCTAAGCTTTTCGCAGGACCTTCTTGGTGTGTTTAAAGAGCCACACATGAAGCTAGTTGGTTCTAAATCCAAGACACAGTAAGGCATAGTATAATATTTCTTCCTTTAACTGTGTTCTAATGATTTTTTACTCACAAGAGTATTTTTGTTTTATCGTAAGTACATTTTGTATTGATAAATATGTTAAATTTCTTAGACTTTAATAATA
>JAAAKL020000809.1:0-36331 GCA_010016065.2 Carybdea cf. marsupialis auct. non (Linnaeus, 1758) | reverse complement strand
TTCACTTACTTCCATGATATGGATAAGGGCAGTCAGACACATTCTTTTTTCTTAGCATTGAGGGGCGGGGGCCCCTACAGGCGCGGGGCCTCGGGCCATGACCCCGTCGGCCTCCCCCTAAAACCGCCACTGATACCACATATCACATATCTACGAGGGTTGAACTGCTGTAAACTACTCATGACATGTAATGCAGCTAACTAAAAACATGCGATACTTAGATATCTACTTTTCATCTTAGGTCTCCCAGAGGAACTCCGGCAGCGCCTTTGGCCAAAGCAAATACGCGACCTCTGAAGATGTCCCTTCTGCAACAGAGGACGCTTCAACATCTTGTTATGTTTGAATTTACTATGTAGGCCAGTTCATATATTACGCGTGTTGATGTGTAGCAATCGAGCAAGTTCTATCTAAAAAAGGTTTTGTGGAACCTTTTATCCATCATCAGAAAATGACAATAATAAGAGAGGTGAGTGCGAGCTCTCCACAGTGCACACCTGCAAACGCACGATTGGGATCATCATTTCTGGTAATTCTCTTTCATGAGTCGCATCGCTTCATAACCAGTAACATGAACCAGGAATGAGAAGTCGGGGAAAATAGTGAAGAGTGCTTAAGGTAGAGTGGGTTCGTCACTATTTTGAGAAAAGATCTGTTAGGGTCAAGTTCATGACACTGATCTCAAATGCACCACTCCAATTGAAAACATAAGATTTAGCTAAAGAAACTACTATGCGAAAATCTACGATCTTCTGAAACAGTGAATTTCTAAAAGCCCCACTTTACTTTTAAACGCCTTAATCTTCTCCATCAATTTAAAAATCATCAAAGTCTTGATATCAAAATCATACATGCCTTTTCAAAAAAACACATTGTTCTTAGTTTGTTGCTTGGTCATGCACCTCAGCCCTGGTTTGTACGACAACAATTCATCGTATCAATTCAGTATCATAGAAACACAGACAAAATTATATCCATGGCATTCAAAACATTAACTAGCCAGTTCTTCCTTTATACTATTCAAACTCAGTATCCTTACACTCCATTTGTTCCATTTGTTTAAAAGAATAAATGCGCCTCACATGCACTATTTATTATACTGTACTCTACAAAAACCACAATATACACCCATTTAGGAATTTTAAGAATGGGCCACAGGGTGGTAGATCGGGGCTACCTCACGTGTTGGAAGTCAACAAACTTCCTGGAACAAAAATTTACAGTCATGACTACTAATTTGGGTCCAACATGAACTATATTTTCATACTTTCATCTAAATGATGCCTGCAAAAGACAGACGTACAGAATACTGACTATCGCAATTTTTAAACTGTGTATAGTACAAACAATTGCAATAGAATTGACTTGACATTGAATGCAACATGTCAGTATGTTTCTGATCCATATACCAGGTACTGGATTAAAAGGGAACTTTCCAAAGTAATGCCCCTTGGGCCCAAATTTTTGGTCACGACTGTATTTTACAATGAACAAATTGTTTAAAAACCTCAAACCATTTTTATCTACATTACAACTCCTGGTAAGTAATGACCTCTGACCTCCGACATGTCAGAAACGTGAATTAAGCTGCTTACCGTCCAATGCGAAGGATGTCTCTGAGTCGAATGTATTTCGTAAAACTACTCATTCTGATCCTTAGCTCGGGACAAGATACACGTTGAAAGTTCAATCGCTTTGGAACATTTTAATAATATTGTAGGGGGAGGGGGCTTTGCTTGTATTTGGCTTGTATTCCTATCGTTAAATTTGCACGTTCTAACGAGCTGGATCTAGAATAACTACTCTGATTACAAAGCAGGGGGTTTACTACACTAACAGTTTGCAGTTCCAATTCCTTTATCTTCTTTACAATACACCTGGCTCCTGTTGCATAGATCCTTACGATACGGCTACTATGACTGTTGCACTTTATCCTTCCTTTACTAATACCAAGTCTGATGTTCTACATAAGGGCCGCTGCAAGAAAGCAACGATGTCTCACCAAATAAAAGTATGTCAGCACGCCATATTGTTTTACCTTTCACTCTTACAGGTCCATGCTGCGCAAGGATCAAGTTGTGTTTACATGTCCTACCCCCGTCTATCCCGAATCCTAACTATTATATCAATTATACGGTACTGCCCTCAATCTTTAATGTTGTATCGATGATATCTCTGGTGCCCTTTATCTTTGCCCAGTTGATAATATTTTGATGTATCATTGACTATTTGTATTAAGGTGAATTGCATCGAGCTTGCGCAGGAAAGATTTTCAAGCGCGTAAGACTATTCCATATTTCCCCATCCCATAATAAGGCTTGTGCAGATGGATTAACAATCTAGAAACAAGGATGGGTGGTAGCATGAAGAAAGTGCCAGCAGTGGTTTACAGTATGAAGGGCGAGGAATCGCCTTAAATGTGCTTTGTGTTAATGACGTAAAAAGCCTCCTCTTTGAGAGCAGACCTTTCATATGATTTTATGATAGCACAGTTAAGACACCACAAACTACCACAAATATAATAAGTACAAACAAAACATAATGCCCTATTTACATACTCAATAGACCAGATATTAGTACAAGGCTGGAAGTACAAACTAAAGGTGAAAGACCATGGAATAACCAGGGCACATCTTGGAGTCAATCTTTAGGTTCCATTGTAAAGTTAAAGAGAATCAGTTTAAAAACGGAACGCGCTAAAAAGATTATACAGAGGTACAAAGATTGGCAATAGTGGGTTCACTGCTCTAATGAAGGGGTCTTCATACTCAAAAATTAACGGAGGGCGAAAAATTTATGTTAGAGGTTTAATAATTGTAGATATTACTTGCAGACTCCCTCCGACTAGATAGGGTGCATACCAGATTAACACAAACAAAACGATGCAACATTTGCATATCTATGCTAAAGTGTGCGAGGCTATTTTCAATCCTTAAGAGCATGTATGCCATGAACTGTTAGCGTAGTCTATCTGGTGCAGATCAAGGGGCATAACCTGTAACAGTCCATTCAGGGGTGTTAGGTTTGGGGCCCAGTCAACATCGGAGGTAATCAAATGCAGTGGATAGTGGGTACCAAGCCCTCTAATAAGAGTAGTCAACCGTTCACCTACAGGCCATTTAAACCAAATGCAATGTTGAGAAACGATGCAATGTTGAGAAACGATGCAATGTTGAGAAACGATGCAATGTTGAGAAACGATGCAATTTCCTTGTCAACCTTTGCACGCTTGAGAAAGGTTCTGGCATCGCATATCTCAAAGATTTGATAACATTTACATAAAAAATAAATATCACACTTTTGCTTACAGCTGAGATTGGTGGTGTCAAATCTTCTTTTCGTTATCCCATTGTTTGCGCCTGCATGCCTTGAGTAACGTGGTTACACTACACAGATTTGAAGGCTGCGAACTTCGTATTTGGCTGTTCATAACGCTTTGAGTAAGAAACTGTTGTAACAGAGCTAAGCATCAAGCACTTTTTCACTTAGTTCCATTTGTCTCTTACTAAATAGTTCGCTACTCTTTCGACCGTTTTCTTCGCCAGATCAACAGAATATTCGTCCGTACACTTTTGAGCAACTGCTTCAAGCTGCACAATGCCATTTTCGTCCGACAGCAACTTGCAATATCTTTCAGCTACAGGAAACACGATAGAAAACGTTTCGGTATCAGTATTTAAAATAGCAAATATATCACTAATGGCAAGTTGAAAGCATAATCATCATAAGACGAAATCGACATAGTACAAAGAGAAACACTGTCAATTGTAGTAAACACGCAGTCCAAAGCTCAATGAACATGACGTCATCATACAGGAAGACACCGGTGGTTTACAAATCGCAATTTATAACATCATAACGAAGAGCGTCAGGAAAAAGCCCATTGACATATTGAAAAAGAATACGGAAAGCCAATGGGGAGTAATATGGGGGAAAATACAATCCACAGTAAAAAATACATTTGACAGTCCTCCCTAATAAGTATAATGAACAAACAGAAATAATGGTGATGAAAATGAATGAATGCCAAAAGAGAAATCACAAAGAGATGGATTACAAAAGAAACACCGGGACCAAATTACTAGAAGCAGGTGAATGGTTCAATCAGACTACCAAAAAATCTGTAATGATAACCTGGTATGAAATTTCACCGACCTGGAATCCGAATGAAAACAACAAGAGCGTGTGATAAACACCAGAAAAGAAATTAAGGAAGCATGAATGACTGAATTCTTGCTTCTATCTAACTGCACCAGATAAGACAGGGCTAGAATAGTAATTAGGCTACTACAAAAGAAGAAGTTACGGAGAAAAGGAATGAGATTTGATAACACCATGCTGCAACTCTTCCAACTCTATGCTGATTACAGAGAACTTTTTCATCAGGCAGCTCAGCTTAGCTTACATTGGATAAGACTAGAACGTAATTCACGTAGGGAAGAGTCTCAAGGGCATACCACTATTTCAAACAAACTTCCAACTTGGATTAGACGTTGCGATCACAGGGCAGCTGGGCGCATTGAATACTCACAATGTTCTCATGGCACCAAACTAAAATTACAGTGAAACGTTAGGTGACAATCACAGCCTTAAAAATCATTAAAAGTTAGGTTAAGGTAAGAAAACTACTATGGTTCGACGTTCAAACTCACATCAGCCGTAGAAATACAAAAGCGCAGGTGAAAATCTTTGAAAAGATCATGAATACGTCGCAAACATTTGACAGATGAATCATCTTTTGGAACCTTTTTGCTGTAAATTCGTGCTCCTTGTCTATTTGGAAACCACATCTGACGGAGTTAAGCTGTCATCTACATGAACATGACGATGACGTAACTTTAAATGGGCTTTTTACAGGTTCATGTGTCGGGTGGCAGGTTTCCATGGCTCAAGTCACAAGTCGCAGAGAAGTTGGTCTCCAAATTGCTTGGGCTGGGTATTGATGCCCATCAATAAAGCATTATGAGCTAACATGGCGACTAGAGAAAAGTGAGGCTTATTATCATTGGTAGAACGAAACGCCAGGATACAGTGGGTCGTTGGTTCGTGTCCTGATAGTTACATACTCTCACTTATCTCTACGATCTCTTCAAACTACACATGTATATGCTAAGAATGGAAATGCAGGTAGCTATTTGGTATAGTTAGTATTATAGATATTCGACAGGAAATGGGATTAAGGTCCTGTCTGTTGACTAATACCCTATTCAAATGGAGAGCAGTTGGTCCCCTCAACGCCACGTCAACGTCGCAGTCTGTTTACATTGCCGAGATGACGCGGTGAAAAACACAGACATGTAGAGTTTCACAGTACTAAAATCAGGATCCCTAGCACAAAGTTAGACGAGTGGAATGCCTCCCTTACAAAGCAAAAAAGATCAGTACTTAACGGAAATAGGGAACAAAGAAACACAGAGCGTCTTTATATTGTAATAACGGAACTGCTTACAATGGAAACAGCGAACAAGATTGCGAGTATACCAGCAGGTCTCGATAACTTCATAGGCTGATCGTATTAAATTTATCAGTCAGCTCTCTTACCAGGCGTTTCAAGCCTCAAATCTACAGTTTAAAACCGAGAGCAAGCAACACATTATCAGTGTTTTGAAGCACCACGCATCTACCTACTGAGGACATTACTAAAACTTTAGGGAGAGTGCGGCTCTTACCTGCTCACCATGTTGTTTTTACATACGTCCATTTTTCTTGTTACTTCTCAATTCCCAATCAATAAATACTATCCACGCTACAACATTCAGCTCCGCTAGCAGATGCCAAACTATAGTTACTAGAGACAAAACTTATGCTGAGCATCGCAGCTACTATCCAAGATGGCGACTGACGTAGGGGAAATCTGGGCTGACGTGTGAAATTTTATTTCTTCAGCAGACGTCGTCAACGTCTGACGTCGTCAGCCCCACGACTTATGTGAACTAGAAAAGTACAACTTTACGCAGACGTGACGGATGTCTAGCCTCTCATGTGAAAATTGTACAATGAAACCTTTGCTCATACTATCAAAACAATAATCGGATACGTGAGCATTACACTCGCGTATATTTAGTCAAATAACTTACGATAGACTTGAGTTAAATTGGCCAGAGCCCATGTTGCCCACCGTTGCACAGCAGGCGAATCAAAGAAGCCCAGCAATCTAAGGATTGGTTCAAATGACCTAGAAGGAAAAGATTATGATGGTAAAAAACCCGACTACAGAATCATATTCTTGGTACGTTCTACATGAATGGGATGTCTTTACGGGCATTATGTAAAGCCCTATATTTGAGTAAATATCATTCTCAGAAGATGTTTAAATAGAGAAGTGCACATCTGCAACGAGACTAAGATATGATGATACTGGCATAATGATGAAGGGTAGACATCGTGAATATAACGTGTTATGCGCCAAGGGTTAGAACGCCGAATTAAAAGAAAAGAGTAACACATGTTTCTAACAAAACATACTACGTTCCTGTTGGTAACACAGCACGAAGTGGTGGATATAGATGACAACAGTTGGAAATAAAAGCTGGTTATTTAACTCAATTCGGGATCTTGCACCAAAATTACAGACGAAACGATACTGCCACCTTAAAGCTGGAGCTGGACGTATAATCATGTACGTTATTCCTTCTATCTTCCACAATATTGATAATATTTGCAACACCTTACTGTAAATACACATGTATAGTCAGTATCCGTCTTTCTTGTATTCAAGACGATTATCTGTTAGAAATGTTCTAAGCTTCTATCAATATTGGAGTCGTTCTGTTTTGTCTACTGCTACTAGTAACTATTCCTAAAGTACTTTGGCAGACCCAAAGCATTTTGTGAGCAAAAACATTGCATGGCTGCCCTCCACCATCATGGATACTAAAGATTAAAGTATATGAATAGCAAATATTGTCGATGGTAGGTAAGACACGGCAATATAACGAGGGCAATAACTATACGATATTGAACATTGTTATAGGGTCTATATTTTTCTGTATCTGCTGTAAAATATGGTATAAATACGTTGTCTATTTTACAGCACTTGCCATAGAACTCGTCATTTGGAAGCTGCAGAGCAAAACATATTTAAGATCTTCTGTGGCCACGTTTGAAGCGAGTGTACAGTCATCGCAGTGATGTTACAAGGAAACATCATGACTACATTAAGGGATATAGAAATTGACGACCTTTTCAAAGTTGTAAAACGGTAATAAGATAACAGGGGCCACCTACTCTTGGCTTCTTGCTACATATCTCGCTAAAACACAAAGGAAGCCACACAATAAATTTCACTGTAAGGCAACAATGAGACAAAGAGGGGGAGTATGAGCAGTTAGGAAATAAATGGGGCTAAAGCATGACTCCCTCTAGATCTCTCTAAGCTGTTTCTAAAAGAAACAAACTTCCTCATATGAATTAAGAAGTTACGAATTTCCCATCTCCAACGGGGACGCACTTTGAAATACCTACCTGTAGTTGATATTCCTGTACGAGCGAATGTCCCATTCTTCGACAGATTTCATCTAGAAACACATAAAAAGCACCATGATATTATGTGAAGCATACGAGACGTAAATGGGCAACTTCTACACTATATACATTTCTTTCGGTTGCTTTATTAGAGTTGTATTAACGACAAGTGTTAGTTATTACCGATGTCACTATGGGGGAGAAAATTGTTGATTTGTTGGCTCTGATGCCTTTTCAAGTGAAAAAACCAAATAAAAAGTATGATAAACTAAAGGTTTGTACTTTAATACATGTGAGAAAATGCATGGGAAAAACAAAGTAATTCCATAGGCCGACAGCCCTTTTCTTGTAGATTTCAAAATAATCATAGATTTCTCTCTTTTATTTTGCTTTTTGCAGGGTGTCGAGTTAGTTGTAGTCTTTTTGTAGGGTTGAAAGCAGCATCCTACGACCCGTACAGTACTCCTCCTGAGCCATAAACATTTGGTCAGGAATGCCGTTTAGCAGTTTTGCTGCACAGTACCTTTCTTGCAAGTGACTTATTCAGAATACACTTTCAGGTATTATACACTTTTTTACCCCATACAGTACATTAAAATACTCAAAATCTAACTCCCTTCCAGGTGTCAGCCATGCCCCCACGTGCTAATGAAGAAACTTAATTTATTCAAATGATTGCACCTACTATTTATATGTTGCAAAACATCGGTGCAACCAAAAGATGCTGCAGTATAACTATCAAGACGTTGATAATAAGAGGCCTCCTGTGACGACGCACAGGCTCCGCGGGTACTCAGAAATCTAACAATAGATCTTAAAGTAGTGCGGGCAACTTGTTGGGAGTGGGGGCAACTTGTCGGGAGTGGAGGCAACTTAGTAACAGTTGAGACAACTTGGTACCTGTGGAGGCAACTTGTCACGAGCAAAGGCAGCTTATCACGAATGCAGGCAACTTTGTTAAGAGTGGAGGCAACTTGTTACGAGTGGAGGCAACTTGTTACGAGTGAAGGCAACTTGCTGGCAGTGGAAGTAAACTTGTTAAGAGTGCAGGTACTTGCTGAAAGTGCATAAACTTGTTGGGAGAAGACTGGGGCAACATGTGGGGGTGGGACAACATGTGGGGAGTGGACGCAAACTTTTAAGATTAGAGGAAATCTGTTAGGAGAGGACCTTACTTGTTAGGAAGGGAGTCAACTCGTAAGCGTTTATTACTGTCCTACGGTTTTCATTAAAGAAACCCGGGCAAAAAACCTTTAGAGGGCTAAGATATTGGTTTACGCCCATTCGTATTCCAATTACGTTATCCGCAACTTACAGCATCGCTATTACTATCATATTAAAATCGAAAGATAGAAGAACCAATCAGTCATGCTTAGTAAGCTATTTGAGAACAGGACAAGCAAATAATCACGGCCCGTTTTACGGTCTAGAACAACAAAAATACTGGTACCAGTCTCATCATGCATTGTTCCCTCGTTATCTCTGGGTGCCAGACCTTTGGACCATCACTTGCCAGATGTGCAAGAACACCACCTGCATTGTAGCTCACTTCCAATTCATACCTTGTAGTATCCAACAGTTGACTAAAATAAACAACGGTAATACATACTACATTGTATAAAGGTATTAACCTGATCTATTTTTGGCACTTTTACAGCTGATTCTATTAGAATGGGGGTCTTGGAGAAGATTTTGAGCAGACGCGATAAAATATGAAGATTTGATTGTCATTAATTCTACAAATATCTGTAATTACTTGGACCAACTTTTCATAAGCACATAACTACTTGCATCTCACTGATATAATCACAAATTGTAATTGCGGTGCCTTTAAATTTCCAAAAAGTTCTACAAGTGTCCAATATCTTGATATGAATAAATAACGTGGACAGAAATGGTACCCTCAGAAACCTCAAGTGAAAAATGTGCCTATCTGTCGTTTTTTGATTTGGCGCCGGTGCTGAATGCTTGGTAAATCGACAGAAGCAGTACAAAGTTACAAAATTTAAATTATGACTTGCGAAGTATTGCTGTTGCTGACATACAAGGGACATACAACTTCCTTACTCCCTCTTACCACAAAAATTGAAACTGCAACGATTTTTACTACGATATTTCTGTAAATCAAATTTTTGGCACCTAGACTATCTTCTGAATGTGTAAACGTACATTCTGGATGAAACAGTTGATACAGGGCTGGTGAGCCCATAAAGCGAATACGTGCGAAAAATGAATCATTATTTAAAAGTTTCTTTCTTCGCTACTCTAAACAAATCGAAAACCAGGCTCGTGCCGACTAATACTACAAAGGCAGCAAATGCGTGGTACCTATTTCACCTTGTTGCTGTGCCAGATACATTGATCAAAATAATACACAGAGGTCTGTACTTTCTCGGCAAAAATAAATTGTTTCATAACTTACACAATTTTCAATAAAACGAGTGACTAAAAATGCGTCACCCATAATGGTCTTACTTTCAACAATGTTTTACAATCATCTCATTTCCGGTCAATTCTTGGAGTAACTTTTCTTCCGAAACGTTTAGCATAATGAATTTGTCAATCACCGCAATCTTCTACAAAGTCTTGTACCACGAACTTTTCAGGTACACAAGATATCAGTACGTCACTACATATCAATTTTCTTAACTCGGCTTCTCTTTTTATATTGTCTCATATGGTAATGCGGAAGGCAGGAAATATTGTACGATACAGTTGCCATAAAAACCAAAGTCAATCACTTACTAAAAAATCTTCAAGTAGTCGGCCTTTAACAATACTGGTCGAAGGGTTGCCACCTCAGCAACATTTCCCTGGTAAACACAAAGAAAAAAATTTAGGCGATACTAGTATTCACTTCAAATCTAACCAATTACAAATTGTCCTTGTAAGTGGGCCAATTTTGTCGTTATAAAACAGGAATTGTTAAATCAAAGATAAATAAACAGTTCAGAGCGACTGGTTGCTTTCATACCTTTCATCGCTTTAAGAAGTGACAGTAACCTTCGTTTTGCCTCTAAATCATGGTATTTCACGTCTTATGCTTATATCTCACTTTCCACATTATCCTGAGTACATTCTATTATTCTGGTGGTCTACAGATACGATCAATTATGTCCCCTTCTTTCTAAGATCACGAACAACTTCTGTGTAAAACCCTGTCATCTCTGTTGTTTACATGTGCTCATAGTGGCAAAACTCGATTGCTGCTTGTGCGGGTCGTCGATTGCATTGTCTACTGTTGCTTCTAAGCATTTTCAAATTTTGCTTCAATCACAGCAGATACACATTGCACATTGCTCATTGTCTATGCAACATCTCCCCTTGTTTCACAGCTGTTGGGATACTGCTTTTTGAACTACGAAACCGGCAAAGAAACTTTTAAGAAAATCTCGTCCTCAACGAGCTGTCTAGGACGAGCTTCAAAGACGATTTCCTACAGGAAGTGCGCAAAAGGTATGCGCAGTGAAAAACTCGTCTTCGTCCTTGTCTTCGTCGTGAATCTAAGCCTCCCTATCAACACAAGAATACGGAGACTCGTTCATGACATAGTAAAACCACATTAGTATCTATCTCAGAATCCCAGATTGTGCCAAAAATCACCATAGAATCTCTTTGTTGGGAAAGCAATTTACGGTTCTGATCCATAGAACTTCAAGCGTATGTAAGTCCAACGTTTTTCATTATGCATCTACATCATCAGCAGACTTTCTGAACATGGCCGCGGATTAACTTCAGTGGATCCACTCTACCACGCAACTCAATCTCGCAAATATCATGGTGCATTGTCCTCCATTATGAGACCGTACGATTTTGAAGTTAACACGAGGGGGAGTACTTTCATGAAAAATAGACTTGATCCTTCTTGATCATTCTCTTTGACGACACGGAGTATTTATAATTTTGATCATCAGGAATTTCTGATCTCTTGAAGCCTTTGATAATCAATGACTACTATACACCTACCTTAGCTAACATTCGAAACGACATCCGTCAGTGGCGGATACTTGAGGTGGCCGTAGCCTTCTAATTTTTCTCCAAAAGTAGAAAATGGTTTGCACTGAGTAAAAAAAGTGTCAGAAGTCGCTAATAAAGACAAGCCAAACATCAGAAGAGTATTGCTTTTCCGACATCAACAACTATTACAGAATGAAACAACGGCCACGTCTTTATTGACAGGTTAAAATTTGCTTGGCCCCCTCCAATATTATGAAGTGCTCCGCTCCTGATATCAGTTGCACACCTTCAAGTCTTACTCCATTAGAAACGCCCTGAGTTTCCAACTTAATACTCCAATGCATGAATACTCAAGAAATTTCAATACAGTTTGCACGGCTTCTAACATATTTTTTCTAAAAATGTAACATTTCTTACCACAATGTTCACTTTAGTCTAAAGCACCTCGCCAACGAATAAAATAGTCATACAGTCCTTTCTACAGCCTGATCATTTCCGGTGCTTTTCTACTAATGCAGATCTGCATCATCTCCTTGAAATTCTTTTACTGATTAGGCTTTGTTGCAGTAAGCAGCTGAGTAAGCAGCCGAGCTTAGTGTCTCTCGCAAAATTCAGTGGTGATTTTTCAAACAAAGTAACACATTGCGGTTTGACGTAACCTACTTCAAGCGACTACTTCAAGCGACCACTTCGATGTAAAAATACATATGAGAGGATTCAAAAAGATTAAAACTTATCTTCGTACCAGAAGTCCCATCATGTTTCTTTGGATTTCGGGTTTATCTGGAAATTGCTAAAGAAACGGGAAAATTCTCATACCAATCCAATGTATAACAAAAAGCTAATGAGTCACATTTCTGCGTTACGCATATATTAAGTCTTTAAAAAAGGTGCAAAAAGCTGCCAAATCTAGAAATTATTAACGTCCGGCACAATGTCATAGATAAAGCCTTAAAGAAACATCGAAAACAAATCTAGGAAAATATCTTACACACTAGAGGAGATTAGCATTCTCTTGGCTATGTACAGATTATTGCTAAAAAGTCCAAGCACTTGACAGGGCGCTAAAGAATGCAACAGGCACAAACCTATGAGATTTTAGTTGATGCCTTTCACTCAAGGTGCATGGGAAATGATTTCTACTGTTAGAAATCTTTGTTATGATGCTAAGACTGTGACTATGATAAGGATGCTACTAATGACGACTACGGTGATGATGAGAAGGGCGAGGACGATGGTGATGATGAGAAGGGCGAGGACGATGGTGATGATGAGAAGGGCGAGGACGATGGTGATGATGACGATCACGACGATGTGATGATGTGGATGAGGACGATGAGGAAGAAGAGGAGGCGGATGACAATAATGACGATAATGGTGATGAATGATCATGAGGATAATGATGATGATTATAATGATGATGATGATGACGATAATGGTGACGGTTATAATAACGACGATAATGTAATGGAAATGACACATAGGTGGAAACCAATCGTAAACTAACAAGAATCAACTAATACCACCCAGATTCTTTACTAAGCAATCACTCTCCACGTCCTGTTTTAGCTGTAATTTGATTGGTTATATAGTTCAAAATAAATATTTGTTCAGTGTATTGTAATTTGTGTGTGCGACAGACCTCAGAGATCTATGAGCCCTGTCAGAAAGACAGTAAAGTATCAGTTGTAAAGACGAAGAACAAAAAAAAAAGACAAAGAGAAGCACGAAGTCACAAGAAATTGACTTATTACTTGGAAAATATAAACAAATTCTAGTACCTGCAAGCACTTTAAGAAAAGTTCCATTCCTCCACAATCAATGAAGTCGCTACAATTATCTGGAGTTTCATCTACAAAAATATATGAAACAAAAACAATATAACTCGCTCTTAACGCTAGTCTGCTTTTGTCAAAATAGAAATGACAATGTGATATCCCAAAAGTACGGGGAGGTCTTGGAGGATAAAGTAAACTTTAGCACTGTAACAAACAACAAATTTGGCAATTACTATAACCATGTAGGAGAAAAAAGGGTCCTTACGGGTATTTTCGACCAATCAACGGTCTGCAGTATTGGTTGAACAATTAACAGCAACTTCAGGACGTAGCAGAAGTAGAACAATCAATACAGAATGAGCGCTTTTTACGCAAATTGTGACACTCTGTATCAACTGACAAACAAAACACAACTTGTCATTAACCTCCACTTGCATACAATTTTAACAAGCACTTTGAAACTTTATGGTCTAGCGTCATAGCTACCTTTTATTCGTGTAGGAAGGCGGTATACTATTCATCGAAGCCGCGCTGCAAATACTTAACACCACTTGATAGTGGCAATCGTGAATGTTAAAAGGTCATGTATCAACAGAAACGAAACACTTATGTAAGAGATGGGTTTATTAAGTTGGAAAAAGTAGGGGCTCGGCTGATGAGGATAAGGTGTGACTTGTAATAAATCTAAGATAAATTGCTTGTACTAATATCATTTAGTAGTACTATCAAGCAATTATAATCTTCAAAGATTTCGACCACCACTCGTTTACTACATCTTTCCGCTTATGAAAATGTTAAAATAAATTCGACGCCGCGTTGCTAATTCCGACTCTAATATAGCTCAACATCCGAGAAGTATGGTACATTAGGAAGATGTTCTTTGTATCAATGACAGGCGTACGAGCCACATTCATACTAAGCAACATTCGAGAATGTCCGTATTACTGATATTCATTGAAAATATTAGAGTATCTACAGCAAGGAGTTCGGGAACAGAGAAAAAAGGAAAATCGTTCTTATACTCCTACTGATTGATGTGAGGTTTTGCTTCTATTTGACAAGTGCAAGTAGACGGCTTTGTAATCAATGTTACATTAATTGGCATTAACTATGTTTCACCGAAATGACCCGCATTTCCCGAGGGCATTACTGTGGGGAATATAAAATGGTATACCGAACGGGGCATGGTGCCATGGCTCCCTTAATAGTAACATAAAAAGATGGAAGCAGCTGCTTTCAAAATTGAAGACCTAACTTTTCGACAACTAGATAGTTGTCGGAAAATTGACTAAACAGCCCAACTTTTCGGACCTCTTTTACAAACACTGAAAGTGCAACCTTGATCCTTTAAGTCTAGTATATAGCCCCAAAATGTTATGTATTACAAATCTGTTTTTATTTCTGATAACACAGCATAAGCCCCTGGGGTTCACTACGTATTATTACACACTATTATTGAATTGCTTTACCTGTAACATTCCACAAAGAACTCCAACACGTTTCCAGCAACGTTTCAGTCTGAAGATGAAATAATGATCAATACGTCCATTCACCTTGAGAGGCTATAATGTCACACACATAATATCCTAAAGTAACAGACAGCAGGGGCTAGGCCAAAGATATGACCACTTATACGGGCCATTCATGGTGTCTACATAATTTAATTTGCTCAGAAATAATAGAATACATACGGTCATGCGAGCAAAGGGGGGGAGGGGGGTCGAAAATTTGCAATTGCATTCGACATAATTGGTCAGAGGCCACCTTTCAACACTATGAATATTATTCCTCCACAAAAGTTACAACTACCTCTCACTCCAATTCTTGGAAATCGCCACGAAAAAAATACACAACTGGCGGCAAGAATTTCTTTTATATCAAATCAGCACCCCATATCCTTCTCAATGCTCTTGAAAACCTATTAATTTTTCATCCCCTCATTCCAATTCACTAATCATCCCTATTCAATTTCCCTGATATTCAAGGTCATCACGTCGTTAAGAAAATGGTCACATGAAAGAATTTTCAGAAACAAGTACTGGAAAAAACATGTAATAAATGGCAGCAGTGCAAAATATGATAATGTAACACATTCAATAATCTAAACAGCCTGGATACCGGGGCCTCTTCTCTCTTAAAACAATTCTTTTCACCAGTCGGTATAAACATGGGAGAGATGTAGGATTCTTACTTCAAGTTGCAATAGTCAAAAACTTTCCACTTGTTTGGCTTGGGGAAAACTGTTGAAACATTTTCCTTGCTATCTTGACACTTATTTACAAGTTGGTGACACGGTCATTAAACCTTTCAAAAATCAGAAACTTTCAACGTTTCCCTTAACTGTCGTCCCTTTTTGCATCTCAATCGTGTGTCTTAGCGAATATTCTGGTCTCTCTGTAACACATTTTTACGAGTGCTCGTTAAGTTTGAGCAAATATTATCCAAAGGTGCACTTTGGTGTCAAACTCTGTTCTGTTCTAAGCCTGCCTTTGATACCTTCAAAATTTTCCATAGACCTGGTGGTAATTTTCAGTTGCAGGCTGCAAAAATGGCTTTACGTGGGGGCATTGGCGAGTAAACAGAAGGCAATAGAGGCACACTAGCAGAATAACACTTGTTACAAGATGGTGCATTAATCCCACTATTACAGAATCTTAAAGTAATAAGGATTAGGAGAAACTCCCTCCATGCACTTGTGTACCTATATAAAAGCACGCACGCAAACATACTACTTACATCGCCTGCACCAATAATTTCTTTGATAATGTCCACAATAATCTAATTGATAATAATAAGAAAGTAAGACAAATGGTTAAGTACGTACAGTGGCATATGCCAATAACTTTTTGACTTAATCTTGCTTATGGGAATAGATCAACCTTGTAATCACTGTGACCTCTTTACTGAGACGAAAACTTGGAGTGACCCCTCCCAATACTAGAGTACGCAGCACGTAAAAAGAAAAGTAGCCCTCGTTTGACCACGCCACACAGTCTACGGGAATATGTGTGAATGCCCCACCTTTAGGATATCCCGTCTTACTTCAAAAACAAAGCACCTGTCAAATGCGGCAATTATCACATGAAATTACAAGACTGGGAGTGATTTAACCTGTCAGTGATCTGACCACGCCGGTCAAACCAATTTTATCATTTTCGAAATTTAAGCTTGTGATGCCTCTCTAAAACCTTTCGCGTTCCCAAGGTTGACGATCTCTAGAAGAAGGTTGGGAGACAGGGGCGGGCACTATTTTACCTTGGATAGTGGATCACTTAATTGAAAATCATATACCAAATAGAGACACAGCTTAGTGCTTATTCTTTTATATATATATACTACAAACGGATCTTCTCAAAACAAATTTAGACTGATTACTTGATTGAGTCTCGGCACTTCAGAAATTTCCGGATTTTCGTTCATTCGTCCTCTACGCCCACACAACATATGAAAAGACCATGCTACGCCACGCATCATGCGTGTACCTATCAACATTCTCGGCTTTTCAGTTTTGTCTGAATGACAACAGAGAACGTCACAATATAATGGCGTCGCAAGTAAATGAAAAATGAAAAGATAGACAATATTTTGCACTCGTCACATTTTCCCTGTTCATAGTACAATCTGTTTAAAGCCGGAAATCGAGATCAACCCTTTCAATGTATAAATTATACATATTCAAACCTCTTTCTTTATGTCCAAAAGATTATCAATGCTTCTCAAGGTCTGCTACAGGTTTGTAAGCTCATTCATTGTAGTAAGAAAAAGGTTGGAATACAATATATCAATATCAATCGTTTAGTGGATGGGCTACTCTGCCATGTAAGCAAGAAATTGGTTTCCTAAAAAAACCCAACCAGTTTTGTGACGTCATCATTATAGTACTATATACATTGCCTTCTTGTTCGACAGAAGCTACATCGGGGCGGCCAGTTCTACCAGGTAGTGCAAACGGTATGATTGCCTACAAAGGTCGGTGACCCCCTTTTGCAGGTAATCCAAAACGTATCATACCAGTTCAGAAAGGTATTTGAATTTTCATGAAATAACTGTAAAAGTTACGGCGGTTCATTCCGTATCCACGTCTACTATTGAATTCATGTGCTTAGACTACTTAGCAACTAAACGCTATAACACAAACAACGAACCTTAATGGATCCTTTTTTTCCAACAGCTAATTTCTGGACGCCCGAGTTCTAAAAAAAATTGAAGGCAAGTAATGAAAGCTGAGATAGACATAACAAAGACCCCGTTCTTGAATCGTGTACAGAAAGGAGATTTAATAAAACTTTTTTATTACCATGTAAACGCTTGTTTATAACATTTTATGCGAGCAAACTTTGACGCACTTTTCCGAACGTTAGGCTTGAACTCAATTGAGTTTATTAATCATAAAAGATAAAGAATCTAAAAATAGACCACTCATAATGTCACTGTCGGCCTTCAAAAAGAGACCGAGAAACAAACTTTGCAACTCCGCTTTGATATTTACAGGGTCAATATTGACTGTTTCTGTTTAACATTTTATTTTAGTGATCTGAATCTACAACTAGTATATAGAGATAAGAAAAGGCGAATGTGGTTTTCTACTAATAAGCAAAAGACTCCCACAATAACGCGGACAAGCCACCACCAGAAATAGAACAGCCAAGAGCTGCTTCTGACGCCAAGTGTTTATCTTATGAAAACAGTGCTGCTCGACTACTAACGTGCATTTGTTGACAGCAGCAGTCAACTAAGTTCATTATTGATTACTACAGTTTGGGAAGATTCGTCTGTACTGTGTACAGTCTATCGGAAAAGGACCTACAACTTTCGTTCTTTATACACTATTACTCTTTTTAAATAACGTGCTAGTGTCAGACCATCAGCGTTGACTGGTCTCATCAACATTTGGGGATGGCGGAGTAAGTTATTTACATCATAACTCCAGGGGTCGAATGAAGGAAAATTTCTGTGATCATACGTTTTTCAAGACGGCTTATTACCACTTAGAGTTAGACACCGCAATTTTTTAACTTTAATTTCAATACTTTTAACTTTCTGGTCCGACGTTTTGGTATTTTGAGACTGGTCTTAGTCCGACGAATGTTCGAAATAATTATCCAACGGATGGACGTTTATTTCGACCCCTGAAGTCCATACTAAAAATAATATAGAGCATGATGATCATCTGCTACCTCGTATTTAAGTACAAATGAAGTAAACTTCAAGAGGCATCAGTAAAGGAAAAACCATACACTAAGGGTTACAAGTCCAAAAATCTTATGAATTGACCATTATAAACCTCCCCCTTTTAATATCCTGATCCTACGCTTCCTCAAAGAGGCCAATCTCAAAAGCCAGCCTCTACTCTTTATCACAGTCTTGTCAGTAAATATTTATTGTTCTACGATGCAGTAACATGTTTGTCTTTTATTCTTAAATTCAAACTTTGATAAAATGTAAGAGTGGAACAGAGAGAACGAGTTTAATAAATGCCTGGAAAAGGTTTTAAATTTTACAAATTGCGTTCAGTAATTTTCGGGTAGTGACTCAGCAGTTGGACGACATCTGACTGGAAACCAGCCCTAAGCTAACAACTACCAAGAGGATTCCTCTACAGTATCATATAGCCGTTCCGGAAGATACAATTTTTCGAAAAAAGAAGGCTGTGCTTTGTCGGTAAAATTAATTTTTTTTACAGCTTACGGTGGGACGAAAACATGTCACATAAGTGTCATATTCAACAACTTGCTACAATTCTGTCATTTAAAATGAATTCTACGCGAAAGTTTCCGATCTTTTCTACAGATGATTGCTATGACCAGTGTCTGGCAAAAACATTTAGCAAGAAGATTGCGCAATATTTAAATTTTGTACCACAAGTCAACGTTGAAAAGTTTTATAAGAATATATATTTCACCATCGGGAATCGAACCCGAGCCCAACGCTTTCGCAGTGCGTTCCTCTACCGGCTATAACCTTCTTTTTTTTCTGGTTCTATATCAACTCCCAATCCTCCGCGGTGGGCCAGTAAATCTAGTTCTAAGCAAGTATAAGTTGTATCATGTGACTTCAACTTGATCGGACTGTCATCCGGTCAATCAATTTTTACAGAGCCCATTGAAAATTCAAATTTGTTGACGAGGAGTGAGGATATAAGATGATACCACTGAAAAGTTCCAAGAAAAAAAATGAAAATATGTTAGCAACGGACTAACAACTATACTAATGATTTAATGGGAGCGAAATACGTACGGTACACGACAAATTTATCGAAGTAATTGCGAAGGGTTAAAGAATTGAGTTCCGAAGAATCGGCATGAAACTAATCTTGCTTAACAAATAAGTGGCGTCAAAACATCTGTAAACAACACAATGGCAAAACGCAAAGAACGGCAACTCTTTTTTGGAAGCTATTTAAAGGGATCTACTGATTAGAAGAGGCCATTAACTGATGCCATTTTTCGAATCCGTAGTTGTAAAACCTGCTCTTACAAACCAAGTGGGAGAGCCTATTCTGCAAGGAAATAAGCTATATTGAGAAAGGAAATTGTGCTTCCTAGAGTTTTTGGCTGCATTGCTTTATATTAAACTGCTATGACATTTCCAATAGCCACTATCAAAGTACTTGACGTACCAATTGATATTTTTGCTGCAAACAAAGAAATGCACAAGTATTCAAAATTACCACTTGAACTAAATATCGGCGAACTTACATGGCACACGATTGCATTAAACAACATGATAGCTATCCTCCGCAAGTAATTGTCCGTCTGGGCTTTCAATGTTTTTAAAAGAATATCTGTCATCCGTACATACTGGAACTCCTGTGGAATATTAAGGAAAATTCATTTTTGAGGGTCCAGAAAAGAATTAAAGATCAATGTCAAAACACGATAATATAAACGAAGCCCGTTGCGGTCATCAAACGTAATGAATACATAAAAATTCATCAGTCTTCTGTGCTAAAGGGATTAACATACGAACTGCAGCAATCTTGGCAAGTTTCTACCACAATCGACACGTATGGCTGAGATCTATGAAACATATTTGATTTTCAATAGCAGATTCTTAAATGGTTGATATCTTCAAATAAATTTTACTCTATCATTCAATTACACATATTTACGATTAACCTATCCCAACTGGGGGGAGGGGAGGGTTAATAGGCCCCAGCTTCATAAATTTCCTACCATTTTATGAACTACTTGCCAAATCTTTTTGGAGCTTTTTCGTTGTTCTTCAAATATTATAGGAGTCTTTGCTATCGATCATCATAATGCTCATATTTCCCCCGTACGAAATAGGGTTGCCAACTGTACGGCATTCTACTGTACAATACCGTATTTTAGGGTGCTTGTACAGTGTACGGTAAAGACCCCCTACCGTACACCACAATGTACGGCCTTTCAGAAATATCTAAAAATTCACTAAAAATGTACAGCGTTGTCGTTAACCCACAGTCAACTCTGCGAGGCTCGCCCTGGTATCCAAAGCCTGTTTACCCCTACTGTCCCCTAAGGCCTGGCCCCTATTAGAAATTCACGCAAGTACTCATACTTAAAAATTTTTCCATATCAAGCTTTTTATGTGATAGTAAAGTTGTCTAAAATGCGAATTTTATTGTCTTGAAATATGTACTCGAGCCTTGTATGATCTTGATGGGCGTGAACACGCCCCTCCCTTCTTCCCTATACGGTATTTTGTGCGAGTTGGCAACAACAGTACGGAAAGTCACCCGCAACAAGAAGGAAATGTCTACATGCAAAAACACGTAGAATAAAATTGGTTTTTGGGGGGCACCAATCAGGCAAATAGCATGTAAAATATTTCCTTGTACTCAATCCTTTGTTATCTTTGAAACCTTAAAAATAAGTTTATTTTACATTTGATAGTAAACGCTATTCCAACAAAGGGTCTTCGAAACGTGTTTAGGTGATTGTAAGTGTCCCACTGTTATCTATTGTCATCGCTTCCTACTTCAAAAAATTTTCCCTGGGCTAATAGATGTTTCGACATACCAGCAAAGTTTTATACCATAGTAACAAACATTTACGGAGTTAATGGCATCAGTATAGCGGTGGGCCTGCTAGCTCAAGCCTTACTCTAGTCCTGGAAATCTGGAAAAAAGGCCATTTTGGATCGGGATAAGTCCAAAATAAAAGTAAAGGAAACATTCACGCACATGACTTGAACTTGTCATGGGTATTCCACCTGAAAAACCTTAAAATGCACAATTAAGTCACTTACCACCTCATCTGGTATATGAAAGTTACATAATGTAAGACAACAGTTTTTCTGCAACTGCAACACATCAGTATGTGATTCCATGGCATCCAAAACAGCTGTCACTATTGACCTGAGGCAAAGATGCAATCTTTATTAGGGCTCACGCATACATCTTACAGGTTTGCTTCTGGTCATAAAATACCAATCTTATCGCGACTTCTCCATTTCGGGGAATCCATCTTTGCAATGGCTTTGCAATTTTCTACTTTTCACGAATAAAGTAATTGTAATTATCTGTAGTAAGTTGTAAAGTAAGGTCGGTGTGTAGACTGGTGACGGATTACGTGAACATAGAAACGCTGCCGTTCGTAGCTTAGCATAAAGACTATTCGGGTTCCTCATGTATAGTGCCGAAAACTTAAAGAAACGAACATGTAGCTTGAATTCATCTTTGCAATATTACCTTTTAGCATTTTCAACCTTCAAGTCTGTGTGGTGCTTGTTGCAAGAACTGTTGCTATCTGGTACCAACTTCAACTAGTGCCCCTTGCACTGTGCCTTGGTTACCCAGTTATAGGCATCATGTAATGTGAATTCAACGTTTGGCATGCAACTGGATTTTGTGAATGCGATACACATATACAATTATATAGGAAAAAAGAATCGCTGAAGGAACTAAACTTGGGATCAGCTACTCGGAGTTTCACGTTACTACGATCCTATACTGCTCTGAATTTATGCATTGAGCACCCTCGCTGACGGATAATCAACCGGATTAATGTTATATAATAATCTATACATAAAACATAATAAAGGTAGGTGTTGCCTTTGCCTAGAAGAAAAGCTGACTTTGATAAAGACCGACAAGAACTCCCTTCTGAATAGAAGAACAGAGCTTGTGTCAAAGTGCCGCCACGGGAATCGTTTTACTGTACGTAACTTTTGTCCGTGTAACTTAAATAGTGTACTGTGAAAGCAACCTGTATATTTGCCTGAAGATCGCCTCAAATCGCCTTGCGTGAAACTCGGAGTAGCAAATGTCCCATGTCTTCCTTTAGTGATTTACTTATATATTGCTCTGCTTATGCATTGAGCACTCTTGCAGATGGTTATTCACCACATATATTTGTTACATACATACATGCATACATACATACGTATACACAGACATACATAAATACTTACATACATCCATACTACACCCATACATACATACATACATAAATACATACGTACGTACGTACGTACATACATACATACATATCCGTGTCATAGTAGTAATAACAGTAATCGAAAATATCATCCCTAAAACCTACCAATGGAAAAACCCGTTCTAGGGAACTGAGAGAACAAAGCGCAATCAGAAAACCACGTTGGTCCAGTTACTGGATTCGGGCCTTAATGCGGTTGGTTTGCCGCATATGTTTAGCTTACAAGGAATCCATCGGGACACCACTCCTCTTTCGATTCCAAGGTTGGAATTCACCTCGTCGGTGCTCATACGTCAAACATCCCTGTAGTTTGTTGCACGAACTCGCTTATTGCACGAACAGAAACGGAAAGGGCACTGCGCCTTACAAATTCCTGCACTCTCTAAGTATTCGATAATGTGGTGTAAGAGGCCGTGCATGAATTCAACAAAAAGCACGCATCACTTACAAAAAATGAAAAAGCAGTAACAAGCTGATCGTCAAATATAAACTCTGAATGAGTCTAATAACATTTACGCTGTCTTTACTCAGACACGGTTGTGAATTCATCGGGGAAGAAACTTGTACTGGGCGGCTTTGCCTTCACACGAAATGGATTTGAACCCAATTGGAAAGCCTCTCCACAAACACTTGCGGCCGCTTAAGAAGGGCTCTTTTTTGAAGCCGATCTAAAAACCCCTTCTCCAATAAACATATCAGACTAGATTTAAAACAGCGCCGATTGAAAATGTGGTGAAGAAAACTGCCACTAAAAGATAATTTGGGCATTGCCTCGTTTCTTTGTCTCTGGTCAAAGCCTATTGTCCATAGCTTCAATACGCTAGTTTAATGCAGCTGCTATTAGAAAAGAAGCCATCATTGCTTTGGTTAGTTTACATCGAGGTCAGCACAAAAATCCCAAATGTATTTGATCTCGAATGAACGCATGGTTTATGGATCCGATCCCTTAAGAACTGTCCTCATTGACAAAGTTTTTAATTGGGATGGTAAACAAAATGTTCTACGTCACATGACGACGTCGGTGTAACACATTACTAAAGCAACCTCTGCTGGTGTAAGGTAAACTGACTAGCCAAAACACTTATCGAAGTTTACCTACGATTGAGACAACTTTTTACAGTAATTACTAAAGCCATAACGAAGATTTCTTTGAAAGTGTCTTTACACGACATCACCAAAATAATTCGTGCCCTTGAAGGCCCAAGAAGATCATTCATGTAAAGAAGCTGAAAAATTTTTAACCGAAAAAGTAACTTTCTAATGTTTGCCAGTGAATATTGATACACCAGTTTAGTGAATACAATACGCTTATGTGGCCCTAGCCCTGCATACCAGTTGGTACAAAAGTGGGTCAAAATAAAATAGGACAAGGCAGGTTGACGATGACATAATTTCGTCATTGGTAAAAATATCAAGTTCATGACGATGATGCAGTTTTAACGCCGTACACTCCCCTTTGCAGCGGTTAAGGCAGTTCCCATGTACATGGGAATTGATTGGAGCATAGAGCACTTTAAGACCGGATGTCCTTCCTGCAGTCCCCAATGGCCCTTTCGGGACTTGAACCCTGACTCCTCTTGAACTGAAGGCAAGGAACTTATCTACTAGACCACGGCAGCTATACGATGACCTTTAATTATACTATCAAATCTCGTACGCACCTTCTGATTTCTGGGTCTTTCACACTATCTCCTCTTGAAAGATGATACAGCGATGCGCTAAAAGGTACCAAGACAATAAAATTTTACACTACTATTAAGAAATACACATAATTTGTTTCAAGTCAGTCACCAACGAAAGGAAAAAACACCGTTTGATTACGTGAAATGGTAGTATGTAGCGTAAAGTACATAAGATCACATACATAATAGTTGATTCTTTTTCACATTTCTTGTTCCTTGGGCTCACTTTATGTTTTCTGTAAATCAGTCGAAATCAAAATCACAAATTTCATCCCGAATCCAAAACCAGGCGACAAGATTAGATATTCAATAAGAAATCGAGCTCTGATATCAAAATCAGAGATCATGATCAGATATCAAAATCGGAAATCAAAATAAGAAATCAGAAACTGCCTTATTCAAACAGGAGTACAGATCAGTTTTTGCGAAAACTTTAAGCGACTATGACCGTTGCACTCCTTGCACTTTTATAACACCAAAACCTACACCTGCGTGCCCAGCAGGAAAAGAGGTACCTGATATTGACTCGGAATGATAAAATCGGGCTACCTCCCTATGTTGTGGCTCTGAACATGTGACTCTTTAACACAACACAGCCCTTACGTTCTGTCACAGGGTACTGGACTAAATATTACACTTTTCAACCAAAATCAACTTTTCAGATATCCTTTCATGAGCTTTCGAAAACAAAACAGAGGGGAGTACATTATTATCATATTAAAAGTGCACGAAAGGGCTATCGTGAAGATGTAATCGACTATACCATCAAGGCAAAATTATTGTTGTTTTCCAGTAAAAAACTTTTTGGACCAAATAAATGCCCTGTCTACTTAAAGCTGCCCTCGATTGGCAACGTTACACTTCGATTTGAAAAAGAGATAAAAAAAGTCCGTAGAGAAGTGTTTTGGCGCTGTTATCCCACGCACACTTTATACTAGTAAGAAAGCGTTCTCAACTAACAACAAAGACCGTGTGCCTTCCACAAATTGCAGCACCATTGTCTATTCATTTCCTTACCAGTGCGAGGCTGGCTATGTCGGACGCACGACTTTTAGATTAGTTGACAGAGTCAAGCAGCACATTCCGCCAAGCATCAGCTCCTAAAGGGAAATAGCCACCTCGGGTTTCTACAGCCAAAAGCACTACTAAGCAATGTGACTCTGCCATAGGCCAGCACTTGCTTGAAAACCAAGACTGTGCAAAATTGTATATGGGTGACCGCTTTCGCAGAGCAGAGGTTAGCTTTTCACCTAGCCGTCCTCGAATCCGTCCTCATCAGAGCATCGTTAAGAAAACCGTTGCTTTGCAGACGAAAAGAATTCGTCTTTTCATTGGGCCTTTTCGGCTAAACATTAAGTTCCACAGACACTGATTGGTACAAAAAACCACCAATCTAGCATTCAGACCTTTGATTGGCTACTTTTAAAACACAGTTGGGCATAAGTTTTATTGATTTCTTCTGGATCTCAATTCTGACGATTTTGATTTTGAACCCTGAGGAGTGCCATAAAACAAAGCAGTTCTATTGTTTTGTACCACCAACAAACTATTGGATATCATCTCACTTCATATTATACATATCATTCAAACTTTCTTAAATGCTAAAAAACACACAAATGAGCCTGTGCTTGCCAACTGAAAAATAACAAACTTTACCTTCCTGCTATTTGTATTCCATTATCATTATTATGGGTCTTCATGGCACCGATGACCAGCTGTACAATGAAAACGTAAAACAAGAAGGCAATAGTATACGCATGCTGACAACAAATTGTCCTAGTTCTATGTTATAAGGGAAAGTGATACTAATACACAAACAAAACAATACAAATTATCATCAATAAATAGGGCTTAAACTTGTTTTTCATGCCAGCATTAATTAGGTACGTTGTTACTGATATTTCTCTTTAGATCCTTTTCTTTTCTGCTTCAGATGAAAATTTTATAACTTTACCCCAATATTTGATTGTCCCTTAGCTGTAAGTCCTTTCACAATTATTTTCTAAATTTAACAAGTACGGCCCTCTAACCATTGTTTTCAAATAACCACAGCTTCATAACTCCTTGGGCTACATGAATTCCGACAATAATATTACTTGCCATTACACACCACGGTGCTTACTCAGTTAGTCAGATTCTTACTACATGCTGTGCTGAAAGGGGATTATTAGGAGCTGGGGGTAGATCGTTGAAGATGAAGATGTACCGGAATAGAGCTCTTGATAGCAAAAAACTGATGGCCATTGCATTTGAAATCAATACAATGGCAACGCATAAATGACTCAAATCATATTTGAAGCAGTAACACCAGCATGTGACTTGAAGCAATGGAGAACTTCACAACAACTATTGTCTTTACCCCAAACAATATGTTAAAGAAGCACTCACAAGGCTGAAGGGGTAAAAAAGAGCAGCGCTCCCTAATTGGCCTCAACTCTCAATCTTCCCCAATCTGCTTGTATAATGCCTAGTTCCTTTATCAGCTAGACTGCACATCTCCTTTGGATGGGTTTGTAATCTGAAATCCTTCCCTTGATTACGTCGAGCCAAACTCATGGAAGCTATCAGAAATAGTTCTAAAAAGCCCTCATGAGTTCTACACCCTGACATATAAAAATTGTCTCCCACATATAAACTGTACCATATGTATGCCCATTATTAACTGACAATGACAAATGCATATAATGGAGTGTTCTTCTAAGTTTCAAAATGAACAAATCCCACTTAAATCAAATTAAATCGTCCATAGCACTTATGCTGGAACATAGGTTTTGATCTTTAAATATGGGGCCAATGTTTCGCATTTTATGATTTGATTCGTTATGATGCTAATTGCAACTCTTCAATAGTCAGGTGACAACTGAGTATCATAATTAGAGAGCAAATAAAGATTGCTCAATAATGTGATGGTATGAAAGACCTTTGATTCTGCAGCTAAAGGCTGTGTTAATTTATTTTTATTTTTCATTAATCTCAATCCAAGGCCACTTCGAGAACGACAACAAGCTGAGTATACAACGTTTTACTTTGTATATCATTCTCTTTGGACATCTGGAAAAATTTCTGATACTTAAAATAGGGACTTCCCGGCAACAATTTTGAAAATTTAGCCCAATATCACAAATACTTCAGAGACCTACTGGTATGGAATCTAACTAAATAAAAAGAAGGTCTAGAAGTTGCAAGACAAACCTCGATAGCTCTTGAGGAGTTCTGGCACAGCTGACTACTGGTAACATTGAACAGATCTCTCAAGGAACTTAGAACAAATGACACTCTCTTTGCATACACCTGTAAGGCAGCATATATCTGAGCCTCACTTGCTTCCCCTGTGACCTACATAAGTGTAAATAAATAAGTTTGTAAAGAAAATTATGCAGAGAAATACACTTAAAACATTTTTTTTCAGTTTTTAACAAGAGAGCAAGTAAGCAAAAAACAGATTCCAAGTATCATGTATCATTTAATGATGATATCTTGTCTGATAGTACATTTATGATAATGCTAAGCAACTTTTCTACAACAATTCAGTGCCCAGGAAAATGCAAGAGATGATGATGTTCTTATTTTGTCAAAATATGTCAGGAAACTGGATACCCTGAATATTTTAACATGTGGTTTATAAATCCCTCATCAATTTTTTCTAAAATTACAGATAGTACCTTCTATCTATCTATCAACTATAAGTACTAAGAGCAACAGTTTTGACAGTAAAGTAATAAATTTGATGTTGTAAGTTAAAATGAAATTCTATGAAAGTTTCCAAACTTGGGATTATGCTTAAAAATTGTTAAACTGCTGCAAGCTTTTGTACTCTAAGAATAAATTATGTGATAAAACCAACATATCTTAAACATATCAAGCATAGAGGTGTAGAACTGTGCAATCCTTGCATTGCAAAGCACGCAGAAAGGTAACTTAAAGATCCAAACACTGGTGACTGTGAAATGGAAAATGAAATATGGAGGTGTGTCACCTATTGTGTGTCTCAAATATCCTTGTTTTGAATTTAGATGCATGTTTTGAGGATGTTTGAGGTTGTTCTAGCTTTGGGTTCTCAAGTATTCCACTAAAAGGTCTTCATTTTTGTACATGCAAAAGGGAAAGCATTGTTTAGAAATTGACATTTTATTACTTGTGCCTTGCAAAGAAATTTCAACATATCATGCGAACAATTTGCCTTCCTTTTCATTGGTCAACTTCTATCAACAGCTACAACCACAAGATGGCAAATTTACTGCTGACTGGAAAGTAAGCATTACAGTGTGCCTCTCAAAAGGAAGTAAAAAATGTCTATAATAATATATAGAATGAGGCAACTAAGTTGAGCATTAACCATTATGTAAGACAGTTAAGTGCAAAGATATGCATAATTACCATTTCTGCTGGTATGTTAACATGATAGCATAATCCTGTACGTAACAGACCAAGAAACTGCAACTTGTTTCTTGGTGGATGAAATGGTTTCAAATCTTCACCTGCAAGACCAACTGAACCTGGAGAACAGTAGAAATTAATTAATAATACTGAAGCAACACATCATATTATGGATAAAATAGGGCTGCTGAAGGGTGCCAAGGTATGTAACCTGTGATCATGCAATATCAAAAGTGAAATGTTTAATGGTCACTTTACTAAAAATTACTACAGGCTTTGACACTGTATATATTACACTAGCACAAACATGTGCTTATAGCAACATTTTAATTTAATGGGTGACAGCCTTCACTGGCTGAATCTTAGATGAAATTATCTGGCAGCTATATGAGTTTGGCAGTTTTTAATCAGGTCTTTCATTAGAAACCTGAATACCACAATTTGGTACATCATCAACCATGGCACTACACATTTTGCACCCCAAATCATGTTGCCTGAAACTTGGAAATGGTAATATAAACTGAACTGTCTCTTAACATCAACTTAACAAATTTTAATGATTATCATATACGAAGTATGTGATATCTATTCACATTCTTTCTACAAATGAATAACACTTGCAATTTAAAAAATAGTGTGCTTTAAATAGCCTCCTAGCAAATGTAGTTTATATAGTTTATACACTGTTTGTATGTGTAATGAGGATTCTCGAATCTTCCTTGTTGCACAATTGCAGTAACATGGCCTTTTGCCATTGAGTAATCAGTTTGTTTACATTTTTGTGCTTTAGATTGTTAGGGAATCCCCCCAAGATTTGTCAAGGTTCGTGTTTACGTCATTGTGTCACTGTGCAAGTATTTAAGGTAAATTTGTAATGTGCTATGTCGCAACATATTTAGGATAAATAAGGATCGTTCAGTCTCATTCAGGGGAGTAGTTTGACCTCCTTAATGGTCAGAGTTGTTCATCAGAATGTTTGTTACACGAGTAGTTGCTACCTGTTGGTATCGAATTGACTTTGCCAGAGAGAAATAAGAGACTGAAGACACATTCTTGTATCATTATCATGTCAGGATCTACTTCACCCTAAAATGATCTACGTGCCTCGCCATTCGACTGCTACAATAAGATCAAAAATACTAAACAACATAACTTCTCATAAACACACAAAAAATACCAGCAGCAAGTAGACCCTGGTCTAACATATATCTGCAAGTATTTCTGGTAGACGTATATTTAGGAGGAGAGCATATAATTAATGGGCATTTTTGGATTGAGAACTGCCTCCATAAGATCCTGTTGGCACAATAATTAGATAAAAATGTCCTAAGTATGTCTAGCATATGCAAAGCTGAGGGTCTAACAATTAAACAAATGCTTTACTTTAAAATACTATTTTGAATAAAAGGTACATAAAATGCATAAATCATCATCATCATCATAATTATCAAGTTAAAAGTTCTTCTTAGATCCTCCTGACTCATTCCTTCCAACCATCTCTATCAGACACTGCTGTTGGCAGGCCTTCTAGCAGGCATCTGTAGTCATTTATCAGTTGGTCAATGTAGGTGCAGTGAGGTATTCCAATTGATCTGTTACCATGTGTTGGCTGCCAGAGAAGGATGTCTCTTACAAGTTCTGATTTGTCTCTCCATAGATTGCCAGCCCACAGGAGTCTGATCTCAATGTATAAATATCTATCATCTATTTGTCATTTTCTGTGTTGCTGTATGTGTGACTCCTCTAATCCCTCTATTAATGTTTTAAGTACTTTTTAAGGAAACCTCCACTTTACCCTTATATATGTATTGCAACTTGGATTAAAATTCACCAAGATAGTCTTGTGTGCCTTGCTTGCTAATGCTTCAATTCTGGTGTTTGTTGTTGGCTGCAAACATCAGCAATTAGGATATTCTACCAATTCCTGAATCTCCACCTCTCCTTCTTTCACTGTCACTATCACTCTTTCAACAATGATATTGACAACCAACATGTATTTGGAAATGGCAAGAAAGCCATGTCCTGTGGTAACAATCAACACTACATCAACCATCTTAGCCATTTTCCAGCTAGACATGTGATTCTCTTGATACATTTACTTCAAGAGATTTGAAGCAATAAATATATTATAATATTCCAGTGATGGCTCACCAATTTTTTTTTATGCTTATTTGTATCATATATTATTTTGGCTCTACAACTTTTCTGAGAACGTTTTTCTATATGAGAAATAATCTTGGCAACAACTGCCACATTTTGAGGGATGATGTCAAAATTTTACACAAAAATTCAGGACCTTAGGTACACTTTACATTTCCATTGTTTTGGGCTTGAGGGTTTAAGTGCCTTAATGAGGTAGCATCATGGTTAATATAGATTGAAAAATGTGAAAATTGGGGATGTAAGGCAGGCAGAAAATGACTTTTCACATAAAATTCAAGTTTCTTTAATGGAACCAGACATTTGAGTGAATAGCTTCTTCAGTAACCAGATAGTGTCAAGTAAATTATTTTTTGAATTTAGAACTGAACCTGTAAATATTTTTCCTCATTCAAGTCTTCTTGTTTTTCATAATCAGCTTTTACAGTGTTTTGTTGCAAACAACTCAGACAATACTTTATTCTACTAGGGTCCATGGCCTTATTGCTACACTTGAGATTTGACATCAAACTGTTACAACGGCTTTTATCTTGGATTCTTCAAATAGCCTTTTTGTACACCAGTGATGCTTCTTTGTCACAGAACATGATATTTCAACTAAATATCTGTTAATAGTTCTGGTACAAAAGTAGCTACAATCAATCTGTAACTAGGGAAGCAGACTTATGGAATACATGTCTCCTGTGATTGAATAGTAGCTCTACTGGGAGAACAGTGCTAAACAGATTTCCAAAATTGAGGGGGGGGGGGGGGGGGGGGGGGAGTGAGGGGAAAACAACTAGAAAAGGAGAGGCGGGGGGGGGGGGGGGGGGGGGGTCAGAGTTGCATAACGCAGTATACTACTCTATTATGCTTAATTAAGCTTAATTAAGGGGGTCTCAAGGCATTTCTTTTTAAGGTCTTTTGTCACCCCTTACCCTTGGATTATATCATACCCTCGAACCATACAATCATCAATAATGAGAAACACTGTTGAAAATATTCATTGTATGTAGGCTAACTTACCTGAAATGTCTAATGAATTCAGAGAAGGGAGTGTTGAAACTGTTTGCAACAATAGGCAGGTTCCTTCTGGATCCACCTGGTGAAACATGGCTGCTGTGTTATCACTATCATGATGCTGTTGTGGGATCCCTTTTGACAGATCAAGATGGACCAATGCTGTCATTTCTTTTAATGTGGAAATTAACTTGTCTGTATAAAGCACACAGTTATACAGTGATAGCCATGTTAACGACCTAAAAAAATGAGAGAAAAGAACAAACATTAAAAATAAATATTGACGGGGCAACTTCAGGGCCATGATTTAAATTCAATCAAACAAGTCTCATCAAAATTGAAGGCAAATGATTCTTTTCTAGCCTTGGCTTGCATCTGCTCAGGGTACAAAGATCAATTGTTTATTCCTACTTATAGTCAAAAATAAAATGATGCAAGGCTAGTACTACTTGGTGTAATGTGGTAGACATATTCATCCAACACAACACAGTAGTGGCATAGTGGTAGAATGTGAGACTCACAATCCAAGTGTTGTGAGTTCGAACCAACACTGAATTTGCTTGCCATTATCCCAGGGGTATTGTGCTCTGTCATCTGCTACCATAAAGTGGCAAACTATGTTTCGAGAGATAGGATTGAGAGGGGACTGCAAGCATAGATAGTCATCTGAAGAGGAAACGTAACCCCGTTTCTAGTAGTGGCTTCAGCCTTGAACAGGGTGAAAATATTGTTTCTTTAAAACAAAACCTTCTTTGAGAATAAGATGTGTCACTCTGCTATATTAGACAATAAAAGTTTGTGAGTAATTTGTTCTTTTTAGGTATCTGTACTGAGATCAGAGCAGTGTCAGCTAGAGGTTAAAATCAAGCAATCAAGTCAAGGGGCAGTTGTCCTTCAATAGATGTTCATCTTGGTTGGAGAAGGTGGATCATATTAGACAATGTACTTTAAAGGACAATTTGATCAACGTCTATTATAACATACTTTCTTAGTGCAGCTAGTGGGCTTATATCATGCACTTTACTCTCTGAAAGGTCAAGCCAACACAGATTGTCCAGTCGTCCAACAGCTTCAACATCGCTTCTGCTTTTCCCAAAATGAGTATTACTCAAGTCCAATTTCTGCAAATTTCGTAAATTGCTTAGTAGGGTATAACCCTGTCCAAGCCAAGTCCCAATAGTATCTGATAGATTTAGATGTCGTAATGTACTAGAGCATTTTTTCATTTCTCCAAGTGTTTCACTGTCAACAAGGCATCCACTAAGGTTTACGTCTATGAGAGGGTGGACAAACAGACCAGTTATGAGGCTTTGGTCATCAATTGATATTTTTGAGAGGTCGATCCTTCGTAGCCTGCATCTCATCTTATCATGGAATGGCCTTACGTAATACTCTTTCGATTCGCTGAAATGAAACAAAATTTGATGCAGAAGGGTCTCGAAAACCTCCTCTGGAAGAAAAACTCCATTTTTAAACTGTATTGACTTAAAACCATCAACGCTATCGTATGATGTGTTGTAGTTTTCTGTGTCTGGCGAGTATTCATCCGTTTCCATCATTTGCATATTTTGATCGTCTATATTGACATCCTCCAGGAGAGTCAGTTTTGGATTTACCACACAGTATAGGAGGCATAAGTCTTTCAACGAGTTGGGTGTAGATGCCATGGCTTCAATAGCACAATCAGGAGATATTGCTATGGGTTACGGTGCTCTCTCTCACTTCCCTGGCTGGAAATGATGACTGCAATGTTGGCTACTCGCGTAAAAACTACTGAACTGGCCATATTAATCCACTGCAATTGCACGAAAAAGAAACAGTACCGATCTTCGAAAACACGAGGTAAAAAATCTTGACAAGTGACTCAGCTATTCCAGTCTTAGTGACTCATACCCGGATACCGTGACATGTTCCAAGGATTACGGCTTCATATACTACATACAAAAAAATCTCATCAACTCTGTTTGCATCCCGTAGTGTACGTGCTGGTCTTCTTTCGTCTACAAGTAACCTTGATATATTGGACTATCTCAAAGTGCTGGCTAAACTAGAAGATTTTGAAGCTACAATCTTAACTGTCTCGTCTATGTCGGTACATGGCCGTGTTGTTGTTGCTGGTTGGACTGATGATTTATGGAAGTATTGTTCTTTCCGACACAAATCGCCTATCATTCTATATGTATAACATGTCGACTCTCCAGGGGCAACGATTCTTTGTAAATTGCAATCTCGCGTTTTGGAGGTGTTTAATGTCACTCCTTGAAATGTAAGAACTTTCTCCTTTAACAGTCGAACGTAAACAGAAACAGCTTCACTGTTCCTTACCCGAAAGGGTACATCAGAACTACGCAAGACCGGACAACACAGGGAATCATTCTGTTAACATCTGCGTCGATACCATGGTCGTTAACCAGTCAACCGCAAATAGGCTACCGGCAACGAATGTCAAAAGGGATTTCAAAATTTGTGCTGTAAACCGACCCAAATCATGACTCGCTCTAGAGTCTGGAAGGGCAACGGCGTAAAAGTTATGAAAGTACCAGATCAGCAAACTGCGATAATATCAAGTTAAACTAGTACATTTCGAATTTGATCAGGGGCCGATTTCAACCCGTCCTTTTAAAAGGACCCATTGGATGTTTTGGGGGCAGACCAATCAAAGTCATCAAAGTGTTTTTGCATAGGATAGAGGACTGATCAAATTCGATAAGCTACTTTTCGGATTCCTTTATTACATACGAGTAGAATATTAAGTTCATATAGCACTATTTATGCTTAGTATTAATTGTAAGTACGCATATAATTAGTTGAGATTTGCCCTCATGTTTTCTAGGTAAAAATATTACGCTTTATCAATGAACAGGTGAAATAGTAAGTCAGTTTGCATGATAGTTGCATTAGTTTATGGCATATGTATTTATCATATTCATTCTACAAATGCTTTGTATTAGGTTAATAGATGTTTGCCTGTTGTTAATCTTTATACTGGAAATGGATTTTTGGACAGATAATAATATCCAATTTAAGGTTCAGTTTTAATGATGCTGGATGCAACTCCTAGTAACGATTAGGACGGAACACATATGGGTAATTTAAAGTTGAACGGGTACATTCTTGTCAGAAAATGGTAAATTTGCGATAGGGAGGGCATCAGTTGATAACAGAGAATGCCCAAGTGGACAGGGCATTAATTTCTGGATGGGAAGAACCGGCATGCATTAAGATGAAAACTTTGCATGGGTAGAGTTGCTTTCTGCCTTGATCGTGAAGGGAGGAGGAAAGAGAAGCAGGAGACGAGGAAGATGATGCTAAACATATACGCTGGCGGCTGTAGGAGTGGTCAGCCGGAAGGAAAGGAAACATGTATCTGCCCATAATAATCTAGTTACTGTAATTGGAAAACTGGAAATTACGCACAATAAATCCAGCGCCTCCAGAACCTCCAAAGCTTACTAAATCTTAGCGCCAAAGCTCTGTTAGAGAGTAATGGACCAGTCACAAACATGATACTTGATGGATGTAATACAGTGTTATCGTCAAGTAGATCATGTCGTAATCGTAAACTATCCATCTTCCCATAAAATCAGAGGAGAGCACATGCAATTATGGATTGAGGTAATAGCTATACTTATTTACTTAGGTCGTCCTCAAGGACACCCCACGGCTTCCACACAACCTTTATATTCCCCTCAATCCTCCATGATTGTTTTCAGCTTTGTCACATTCTTCATTCCAGTGCCCTGCAACAAGACGTCGGTGTAGTTGACTGTTCTCTTTCCAATTTATCGATCTTGCTTCAGCTGACTTCCACAGTATCAATCTATGAGCGATCTCTTGTTAGAAACGCATAGTGACTAGCAAGTCGCATTAGCCTTTTCTGCACCTTTGATGATCCTTAGGTGAATCTACGTACAGCTATTTGTTTACGAGGCTGCTCTTCCTGGATACATTTGATGCCATCCTGAGCATACTCGTATAACAACCATCAAGTTGTTAAGTCGACTTCTTGTCGACAGTTCGTGTTTCTGAACAATGCAGCAATAGTATTTCAACAGCTACAATAAACAGCGTTATTTTTGAACTGAGGGGGCAGTCTTGAGGTCGATTACTTTTTTAGTGCATGGAGGCCTTCCATGCGAGTTCTTTTCGTGCAGCAAGATATTTTTTGTATTCTCCATCTATGAACCAAAATATTTGAGATTTTCTACGATATTCAATTTTTTTTACAATCTTTTCCTTTGATTTCTACAGGCCTGTTGTGGTTGATGGACCGCAAATCAGTCTCTTTTGAACTACAGTGCAGTCAAATTTTCTCTGCTTTTTGTTCTAGACGACCTAGTAACTCCTTTGCTTTGTCAATCTCTGAGGTCAGTATGACTAGATCATTAGCCAAGTCAAGGCCCGTAATGGTAGTGGCACCATTCCACTTACTTCTTATCCTGTGTAGTAGAAACCCAAGCTTTTCCTGTCTTCCGTCATATACTATTCGCAC
>JAAAKL020000808.1:0-36332 GCA_010016065.2 Carybdea cf. marsupialis auct. non (Linnaeus, 1758) | reverse complement strand
GTTTTATTGTTTTAATTAATTACGTCATTTGGTTAGTTGTGTTTGATTATAAAAGAAACGTATAAGCAGGACTCGAGAGAATGATTTTGTAATAGAACTGGGAGAGAATCTTGTAATTTAACGAAGTTAGAAATAAAAGAGAAAAGGCCAGAGTTGCCTCTTGATATCGATGGAATACTTTTTTAACTATTTATACGGCGCCGAGAATATACAGTCCAAGAGAACGCGGTGAATTCTTGAGTGATTACTTTATCGCAATTTAGATACTATGATCATACCAAGGGTAGTCCTATCTAACGCAAAGAGCTGTTTACCCCCGAGAATCCAAGCCTGGATCTTCAATTTAACTTGTCTCAGGAAGAACGACTATATTCACCTAAGAACGTTTATTGTTTAAATTTCACGCGTTTGGCAATAATTTTCGGCAAAGTAAAAACAGCATGTTCTCTCCTATTGATTCCTGTGTTAACAGAGTAATACAACCTAAGGACATGAGCGATCAAAGTAAGATTCCCTGGTTATTAGAGGATTTTTAAATCCTTGTATACAATTCTTCTTAGCTTCGCAAAATCTTATCGATTCTGGGTCTTCTGCATTTAAAGATGTATGCTTCTGGAACAAGACCCACTATCAATAAATTTCAAAACAAATTTTTAAACAGTGGCGTAATCAGCAATCTTTTTCAGGGGAGGGGGAGGGGCTCATTACTTTTGATGCTGAAGCAATTTTGCCCATTTGCCTTAAAGCATAAAAACAATTCAAAAGAAATATAAACTAGTAATTTCGATAACAAATCTCTACAGAAACATCAAATAATTAAATGTACACACATCCATAAATTTGTTGTCGATGATAAAAAGAATGCTGTATATATACGTGTTTGGATCTCTCTCCCCACATCATATATTTATCGCTCCATCTAGATTCATACAAACGAGATGATGATGAATTTTAACCAGATGGCTGGCATCTTTTATGAGTTTTGTTATAGGTTTATCATATATCAAACATATTCATTTCCCTTACGCATTTTTTGTCACGATTTTTTGGGAAAAGATTGCAGGAGTCTGTATGTGTTGCAAGCGTAATTTTTAACCTCAAATACAGGGCACTTTAACCGTCCATTATATTCTTAGGAGCTTGACGGATTCTTTGTCATTAGTCATCAGCGCTTGTAACCTTGCTTTCATGTCACTTCTTCGTTATTTTCTTGCCTTTTAAGCTTCATTACCTGGTGTCTTTACGCTGTCCTCTTGATATGAAAATACTACTATGAAAACTGTGACTGCTTTCTATGCATTATGTCCTAGCTTTTACAGAGCTTGCTGTACCGGACACGACTCTGCTTGAGAGAACGATGCCATTTACTGCGTTTTTATCAAGATGTCTCATGGTAAATAGTTTCTATAAAACAGTAATCTTCCAATGGCTGTCAAAGGAAACATGTTGACGCAGTCAACGCTGCCACCTCCGACCATCGGAGGCTCTCCTCATTTATTCCTGTTGCAAAACGTTCGTATAATAAGTAAAAAATAGTAGGAATGTTAAGCCGGTTTGCAATTATTGACTAATTCCCCAAATACTGACTCTGCTACAAGGCCATGCTTAAATATAAAAGATGGCAAGCGCAGAGTATGAACTATGTTGGTCGTCAGATTATCAAAATATTTTAGAGACGACTCAGAAAGATGCTTATTCACTTGAGAACATGATTTTCAATATAACTATACCAGCTCTCTTTTTTAATCGGGAAACAAACAGACCTCCTGTCACAGTTGCAAAGAGGCATGAAGGGCAGCTTCTCTATCATTCCTGGCCCCCTGTGTAGTCACAGAAACTTGAACATGAGGAAGACCTACTTTTTTCCCCTCCGTATAAGCCATGATTTTGACGATATTTTTTCTTAATTTTGGTCACACCTGCGGCTTTTAGGTACTTGAGGCTTATCTGCTGACTATTAGAATTTTTTGGTCAGTCAAGTAACACATGCCTCCTTTAACAGCAATTTATATTCAAAGTCGCTATCTTTCTCTACCTACATTTCAATTTCTCTAAACCTTTTTTGTCATGTCTGTTTTGTTTTTTGGAAAAAAGACACGCTTGTAGGCCGTGCGGCGTTTCTTGTGAGATAACTTTCATTTGTATTGTAAAAATAGGCTTAAGCTCGTTGCGGTTTCAACATAAAAAAAATGTCCTGTATTAACTCGTATACTATTTCATGATTCGTATTTAGGCTTGACAAACACAAGGGCCATAGCCTGATAAACAATGCCACTACTGAAGCACAAACTTCTACTAATTTAGCAGTAGAACTGTTTCTCAGGCTACAGTATACGAAGATCAGCTTCTTCCGAGGTTGGCATGTCACTGTGACAATTACTGAAATTGAGAGCAGGCGTTTCAAAGGCTTTATAACGCCTCCCTACGACTGAACGGAGCTTTCCGAAAGATCTTTTTTCTGTCTTACCATCTGAATGATTTCGGAAGACGAAAATTTGCTCAAGCTATTCTTGATGTATAAAACAAGAAAAAACACAGTACTGATACCAATTCCCAGCTAAGGACACTTCCTACAATAAAGATACACATTCTGTTATGTTATTGTAGTTTGATTACTGACGCTTTTCAGTACGATTCTGACATAGCGCTCCATTGGCTTTGACTTCCAAAGTGGTCTAAAATAATTTGTAATTTGATACCGAGTGTGTGCCGATAACCTATTTTTAAATGTAGCCCAAACACGTATAACAATATGATGTAAAGACTAGAAACTGGCTCTTGACTTATAAGGCAAATCTAGCAACTATAAAAAATCCCAGTCCTGAATTATTGTTATCCACTGTAAAATAGTAATCAAATTCTCGTGTAGAATGTAATCAGCTAATAAGTATCAGACAACATATTGAACTTACTTGGAAATTTCAGCTTTGGTAGGATCAAAGGACTCTGAGAGCCTGCTTATCTGGGTTGTTTGTATCTTTCCATAAAATGTGACAATAGCTCCTGAAAAGTAACAAAATACTTCAATGAGTAGGTAATTACTTAGAAGAAGGGGGAAAGGGTTTTATTAATCAAACAACACATAAAAACCAATCACACTGCAGTCAAAAGATTTTTACGCAAAATTTGCTGACCTTCTAATGCCAATCAAGAATAGACTTGTTTAGCTTGATTCATACCTGTAATAAGCAGAAGGTACCTGCTTCCTCCTAAGATATTACTCTAGAAAGCTATGCAATTGAGGATTCAACGCTTAGATCGATAAAGCGGTATAAAATTTCATCGGAATGGGATTACTAGCCTAAATTTTAGCTTATCAGCGAACCATCTCTACAATCCCCTGATTTCTAGCAATTGAAAACGCACTTTGATGAAGCTTAAATGGAAGTAAGTTATATCTAACATGCTACAATATTATCTCAGCTTATAATGAATCAAATAATTGCTCAGTGGGTTTTACAAGATTATTCATATGTTCCGAAACCCAAAATCGAGCGCAAAGTTGCTGTAGGTCGCATGTTTTCGGTCAAATTACAGACTTAAATAGTTTGTTTCATCGCCCAAACCATGGATGAAAAGTCAAAAGCAGTAAATGTCTTCTAATCAAATTCAAAAAATTACTGATTTAAACTGTCACCCAATTTAGCAAAACTGTGTTCATTATGTAGACAAGGCCTTGCCAGACAAGATGTTCTTCCCATTAAAAAGAACTTACAGATAGCCTTCCCTCAAAGTTTCAAAGAGGTTGTGGCAACTAGTTTTATTTTATAGTCATTATTTATTCTGCTATTCACATGTTTTGGCTACACAGATTTTTCAAGAATAATAAGATTTCAGGAGGCCATTTGTAAATAATTCCTTGTCAGTAGTAAATTAAGAAATAATCAATTGACTTAGATGTTAAAGCAAGATCGTGACTCCGAGTTGCTCTCCTTAGTGTTAAGACATAAATCAAATGAATTGTGGAAAAAATTAATAGTCGTTTAGTTTCATTTGCGTCTTTAGTGTATACTGCAGACGTTTTATCACCACGCCCTCCAACTTTCAGTGGGAATATTTTGAGATTGCCTCGAGCTCGTCTGCCGTAGATTCTTAAAAAGCACTTACTCGCATAACCTGCATTATTATCTTACTTTTGTCTGCTCTTTTGCTTTGAATCATTGAGATGTTCAACCGTACATGACTATTAATGAAGCTTACGTTGAGAGAAAACTTAAGTGTTAGTACTCAGCCGACTCGCTGCAAGAATCACATTAACATAATCCGGCATTTTGTGTTATTGACTAAACTAAACAAATCGATAGTGGTCTTCAAATCTTTTTAATAAAAGGAAAGCGATGCTTGTGCCTGTATGTGTGCTGTTTAAAATTAGGGGGGGATTAATAGCTTGGTAAGGGCAACAGTTTGGCAATCGTGTCCTCGGCGCAAACGTTAAACAATATATAGAAAAAAATTATCATATAAAAAATTATATCAATCTTGCAGGCCTACTTGTTTTCTTTTATTCTCTCATCTTTACGGAGGGGTAAGAATAAGTTATGAAGATATTTGACGAGCAAATTGTACAACTAATTGGCAACAAATTATAACTAAATGTATTCTATTTGCATACCAATATTTTGTAATTTGCAAGATATGGTGAGGTGAAGGATTACGTAAAGATTGTCGAGTATAGAATCTGAGTTTAGAAGAAATAAGACGCTGAAATTGCAAACAATTGATTCTATTGATTATTTACACTCGTAGTATATCTGCCTCTTTCTCTCTCTCTCGTTGGTTGTTTTGTATGTCTCCTGTCTGTCTGCCTGAGTGCCTGTTGGTCTGCCTCTTGATGTGATAGGTAACTAAGGACCTAACGATGATACGGAAGGGCTTTTTGGCCCGTAAATTCCCTTCTTCTACCCTTTTTTACGCTTTTTGAAAAAAGTTTGAAATCAACAGACCTTTCTTGATTTTTTCTTGTCATCATTTTGGTTTAAGAGTACTTTGATCGCGGTCTCTGTATCACTGACTATAGTTATGACGTTATATTTCAACCTGCTTTCATCTCAATATCTTTGAAACTACATTCATTGTAACATCAATGTCATTTTAAAGAGATAATTTAAGACTGTAAAAAGTAATAACTAAAAACTAAATTCTTAAAATAAAATGCGAATTCATTTCATGATTTCAAAAACTCGTTTTCTGTCTCCAAGATATTCGTGCTTACATCATCACCGAGAAATCACATGATTCTCGGCTACAGCAAACGAAGACTGTAAAGACAATGTAGAAAATATTTGGAGTGCTTTATAGAAAATAAGCGGGTTTTATAGGTAAAATGGCCCTTTCCCACTTGTCAGAAGTCGAGGAAGGCCGCCTTAGACTAGGGTCAATAGCCTAGCACTTGTGTTTCAAGTTGGCTCTACGCACCGTAAGGTGCTCGAGGATTAGTGAATGTAAATGTGAACCTAACAGCAAGTCTGCAATTGCCTTCTGTAAATGCAGTTGCATTTATATTAAACAACACTATACGTCTTCATGTTTAAATAGTTTCAAAAGAGCTGCCTTAACGAGCAGCTAACATTTGTGAGGTTAGGGATTCGCAATTGAATGACAATTTTTAAGTCAAATGACCAAGAAGCGGTTGTTGTTTAGTCGAATATATGTAGTGAATCAAGTTCCTTGCCTGGTTCACCGGCTCTTGGTTCCAATCTTGTGTAGGTGGGAGCACAATAATCTCGAACCTAAAAGATTAAAGGATACAATTAACTTACGATACTTGTTGTTCTCGTGAATCACTAGCATTACTCAATAGGTCGATGGGGTGTATTAATAGTCAGAGGGGAGCCTGTTTATACTCCAATGAAACTCACAGTCTACTGCCATAAAAAAACATATTCCTTTTCCTGGCTTCCTTTACTTTGATAAGAGCAGCATGTAAATAAAAAATTGTTGCCATGAAGAAGAAAGAGGGCTGATTCTGATCTGAAAAGCAGATGCCCGTTCTAGCTCGCCACCCATGGCTACCTCGATAATACGGTTGCACCAAGCATGTTGACTCACGTATCTGGGCCCATAACCTGTTGAAAAACTGGCGCAAGTGCCGCGTTCTGATCCGCGGCCATTCGTACTGCAGTCCAGAGTGCTAACCACTACACTACACAGGCTTGCTCTCCTAAGAGCACAACTTTACGCATACTACGTTCATCGGACAATACACACCGTGATACCATGACTACATAGTGACGTCAACCTACATAATGCGAACATTTATTTCAGGAAGGTGATGTCACAAGGATCAACTGCCAACATCTAATACTTACGTAGAACTTGCATTGACTATTGCAATATGTTCCAGGTTTATCATCATTGAGTCTTTTGCCATCCACCTCAACGCGAATGTGATAATCAGCATCTGAGTATTTGCACTCCCTGTTGGAACAAAATAGAATGTGACCTTATGTAAGTTGACAGAATTTTTACGTCAATATCTTATTATTGGCGGGAGGAAGGTAATCATTGCCTCCAACGGAAACACAACTTCTTTTGGGCTACTAATCATCTCGATCTTGATCATTATCTAAAACAGCTTTGAACTACTTTCTGGAGATGCCCTCTGTCACCTGGTAAGGGTGGTTAGTCGGTGTTAATAGATTAAGTGTGTACTGTGTGAATTATATGTGGTCATGACATTGTACAGCCCTTGTTTATAATTGTATTCTTACTTCATTTATACCTCTGTCATTAATATTTTCTATGATCTCAACATTATTCGCATCAAATCCCTCATCAATATTTTGTACTGGACAGTACTTCCGAGATTGTTGCATTTTTGGGTGGCTCGTTTATCACCTGGCTTACATACGCACTTCCCTTTCTACTTGCCTAATCATTTGCATATGTACGTACCTTCTTACTTACTCACAGCTAGTTATACTGTACTGAGTCGTAGTTTTTTTTGGAGCTAAGTTTCGGGAGAAACTTTTCCCATCTTTAGACTGTTATAGTTTTAGGTTCTTGTCTAGTTCCGTATCGTTAATATGACTACTTTTTTAAAGGCACAGACTACGCCTGGATTTGTATAAGAAGGAAATCAATACAGAATCCTCTTCGAATTAGGCCTGTTAATATTAACACTATTTTAAAAATGGAGATGTCATCCCTATCACTAACGTCATCTAATGTGTATGGGCCAGAACATGTTATAGTGAAAACTTTCCAAATGGACAATATTACAACTTGAAAAACTGATTGTGCTTCCCACCCATTTTGACGATGGATCGATTTCTCAACCTCATGACCTATTATAGGTGAAAGCCCAATAGTCATTCCTGTCTTTTCACATTTTGACGATAGACTCAGCTGAGAATAATAATCCTTTCCAACCCAGATAAAATGAAATGGTCGACACAGTAATAAACAATTCATAATAGTACCTTGTTTCGCACAAAATTCGCTTGCTATTGGTATCTGACGTAATGATATCACATTCAAGGGTATCGTTCTTGGCCGGGTAAACAAAGTACACCTTGTTGCCACGTTCCACATTTGGATCCAGGCTGAACTGATCTTCGGAAAATCCTATCAAAAATGAAAAAATTAAAGCGGAGCATAAGATCAGGAAATAAAAAGGTACTCTAGACTTATACAGACTATCAAACCATTGTAATCTTATACAAACTGTACCGCTTTCGGGTGATTCCTCCCTATGTATCAATCGAGTTCTTATTAGAATAATGTCAGTCCAAGTAAGCCTTTGCTTAGTGTTTTACTCACTCGTGCCTGCGGGAATTTTTTAAAGCACATGCGCGATAAAGTAGATCTTCTGTTCGTAATTTGTATGTCAAAGAAGTCATAATACCTTGGAATAATTTTGCTTTAAAAGCTGCAGCAACCTGAAAGTTATTGTATTGACATAAGAAGGTATTCGACGTCATTATCGAGGAGATTATTTAAATTGAAGAGTATATATTACCTTCTCCCAGAACTTCCAGCAATAATCCTCCTGCCTTGCTCCCAAGATTTGGTTTGATGCTGGTAACTTTAGGGTGACCTGTAAAGGGAAGAAGCTGGTACATATCACTGCATGAGGGTTACGTCAGCAATACTTGTTTTTGTGTGCATTTTAATTATCCATGTTTTGAAGGTGAAGCACTTACCGTCGTTACAACTGCACGCTGGATTAATGCTAGGTAAAGTGACTTGCTCAGGGCCACCGAGGAAGCGAACCTACAATTTTCTCGTTTAAAATCAATGCCTCATCCATAAGTCGCCTCATTCCTTCTCCTTTTTCCATCTAGCTCTGCTAAAAGGCGCAAATCATAATGATTCTCATTTCAGTATGGTCAAGAATTGAAAGTTTCAAGTGTGTCTGAAAGTGCTTGCACTGCAGGTGTATGGCCAATGAGGCCAGTCGAACCAATGCTATTGCAAAGTTTGCATTGATAAAAAACATTTTAGTTTTTATGCTACGTGGACAACTTTTGCTCTCTATTGCGTTAACGTTATTAACTGTCTTTGTTATACGCTCCAATGATACACCAACCTAGCTGCACAGTTGAAGAGAGTTTTGCCAAACCTACTAGAAGTCTAGAAACTTCATACATAAGGAGGGCCACCAATTATGCCAGAAGTATGGTAACTTAGAGTCATGGCCCATTAAATTCTGCCACACGTTTCTGTTTTACGTTTGGCGTTGATATGTTCTACCGGGTAATAAACATACAGAGGCTCTTTGCCCCTTCTCAGTTTCAATAAGTGATTTTATTTACAGCAACAGCTTTCTCTTAGACTTTAATGCGATATTCCAGATATTACTGTAACGCCGGAGTAGCGAGGGGCGTAGGTAATTTCAGGGTAAGGTAGATCCTGATATAATTATAATGCAAGAATGGGCTTTCTGCTTTTTATTTCTCTCTAGTACGAGTCAATCCAAGACGAAAGGGTAGCAACTCCTTAGTAGCGAACATTCCAATGGAATGGCAGCGTCACGCAGATCCGAATCAAACAGAGTCGCTACCAACTAATGCCAACATATGCAACAACTCCGAGCATTGAGGAGAAAGGCAAGCTATTCCACTGAATGAGGCTAAATAATGCCTATTTATCCCAGAGATGTTACCACATGCCGAGTTACGAATTTACTGTGACAACAGTGCTGTGCTGCATGTACGTATCCTTAGTTCTCGTACTGTGACAGTGACGTGAGGGCAAACCTTGAGAAATAAGGAGGGGGTTCCCTAACGATACCCAAAACGAAAATATAAACAAACTGATTACCCACTGGCAAAAGGCCCTGTTACTGTAACAAGGATCATCATCATTACACATACAAACAGTGTCACGTAGTGTCATGACTGCCAACGAGGGTGATTCAATTGTAACTTATGCAACCTACGATGCCAATCTAAGAAAATTGCAACAAATCCGCTGTTGTATCAAGGTAACAATCACTTAAGTTAATTTATTGACTAGTAATAAGACCAACAAAACTCATGAAATTAGAACGTTACCTTGACCTTGTTACATTAATATTAAACATTGGCTTCACAAAATGTTCAGATTACTATCATTGTGAGGGGAAGAGGTTTGTCTTCCTCTTTGGAGCTTTATTTCACACTAACAGAAAGTAGGCATTTCTTGCCTTTCTTAAGTTAAGGAACCACTTTTTTTTGATCATGCATTTCTAACCATCATACCCTCTCCCCATTTGTCAATTCAAAGCAGCCATGCTCCACCATATCTATTGAAGTGCCACAGCCTATTTAAGCTGTACGAGACCTTGCACTTGATGGTATTGTTTATGTGGGTTTTTTAATACAATCATCTATTAAGGACACAGAAATATTTAAAATTTAAGGAACAAAGAGAAAGAAACACCTCAAGGATAGTAAGGGCATGGAAACCCAATTTAAAATTGTTATGTTTTAATATCTGACATTTATTCTATTGCACTTTTAGAAAATTAGTGCTCTGCACATGAGTTTACGTTGATTATGGGGAGAAAAGAGGGATCTGACTCCTGGGCATCTACTAGGCGACAAAATGTAATTGGCCAATGTTAGATTTCCCGAGCTACTGTGTAATAAATGTCGTGTTCGACGTTAGATCAATTAATACACACATGGTCTATATATTGAGACAATAAAATTTGTGTTGCATAAAATAATTTTTCTTTCAATCAAACTACAATTTCCGACTTATTAACTTTAAACCTTAACTTTTAGAAGTGTGTTTTTGGCAAGATCGCAGGTATAGCCACTGACCAGAGTACGAATACTACGATCTGAGGTCTTTAGCTATCACTTTGCTCCTCAGCTCTACACTAGAACCCACTAACGACACTATCACGGATGTAGATGTTGGAAAAACAAGGGTTGTATCTCATACGTTTATGATTGGGTTGCAAAGTAGGATTGTATTCTTTTATGAAAAGGCGAAAACTACCTGAAGAACCGTGATTTTATTGTTAAAAAGACATGCTGGCGTTCCTTGAGATATTGGTGAAAATCACGTTGTGTAAGATTGGATAAAGTATAAGAATAAGCTTCTGAACACCAGAATGTAAACCTTATTGATGAACACACCCAAACCTTGTTTACAAGGTGTCTGTTTTACACAAGAGAAGAAAAAATTAAACAAAGGTGTAAACGTCCGACATCCCTTTTGCCATTTCATCACAATGTTTATATCTTCTTTGAGAAGAGAGGTTCAAAATGATAAGTTTGATTAGATACTAGAGATTTAGAAATGTATGTCACTGACGGGATTCGAACCCCGTGACCCATGCGCTCTACCAACTGAGCTAGCTTGGAAAATTAGATCCTGATATGGGTTTAAATCCTATTGCTTGCATACTTTTCTATTTGTCTAGTATCTATTCTATATATTTATATTATGCAACTTAAACCAAGTTAGTGTGGGAAGTGATTTCAAAGTGAAGCGCAACAACTGATCGTTGAGCAAACTCTTTGTTTGAAGTGAATATAGGAATCTTGAACTGTTTCATTTAATATGAAGGGAAAGGTTCATGTTTCTCTATTTACTGGAGAACAGTACAATTTTTGTGCCCCTAGAGTTGCAACATAACATTCATTGAAGGGCTAAAAATATTAGAAATATCAATTAAGATAGAATGTTGTCAATTAAAACCAGTATTGAGTGAAAGGGGTTGAGGTACACTTGTCTAGTAAGATATGTGTATCATTATTTAACAGGAATAATGACGCAATAACGAGAAGGTTGCCCATAAAGTACGCTGAGTGGGAAGGATCTGATATTTGTTTGAGAAACGTTGCACTGTCTTCATATAAGAAAAGGCTCTACATTTTTATCAGAAAATAGCGCTTATTTAAGGAGCAAGAGTATGTCTGAAAGTACTTAGTGTGGTCCAGAAGAGGAACATTCTGCACAAGAAGATCTTTCTCCTCTTTCTTTGTTTAGGAGGTTAGAAGAAATGCATTTGTAAACAGATGAGGGTAAAGTCGATGTCTTAGGTCCTGGTGAGAGGGGGCTTCGTCAACCTGGTTCTAGGCGCAGTGTTCATTCAAGACCTGTAAGTGCTCTTTAAATAAAGCCTCAACTGCATGGCTGTCAGGTTGACATTGTCTTTCACCTATCTCTAACTCCCACTAGTTGGATCTAATAGTAATAAACGCATGGGTTTGCTTTTTTTGCAGTTGTATGCTTTCGTGCAACAGAAAACGTTAACTTAGCTAATCCATTACCAGTAGATATAATTTCTGATACCTGACATTTTAAGTGCAATATTTATTGATTTGCTACTCGGAGTTGCCGGCCTGTTTTATATCTCCTCTTCTGACGCTGTAAAATTTTAACTAACTCTTACGCCTAATCGAATATATTTTTCAGAAAAGCTAGTTGTAAATTGTGAAGGTAATTCAAGGAAAGCATATCGATTTTCAATACATCGAGTCAATTTTTGGTGGGTCACTTCATTAAAACGTATGACAAATTAGATCAACTGTATACATTAAGTATATTTACGCAGTCAAATGTTTCTTACCTGATGCAGGTATGCTTAATGATAAAAATATGGCTGTTGAGGAAATAGAAAAATAGCTATTACATGGGATTCAAGATTATTGTATTCTCTTTCACTATCGTATAAAGGTAAAAAGTACACAGGCATAACTGAGAAATATAGCTTTAAATAATGTCTGTGCAACTATCTAAATACCCAGATTGTCTACACAGATAACAAGCAATCTTCCCTTATATACTCAGGAAGATAGCTAACACAGTGAATAGGTGTACTACAGAATATAGAAACTACGAAATTCGATATCAAAGTGAACAGGTATAATACTGAACATAGAAAGTACGAAATTCGATATCAAAGTGCCAGTCACACGACTTCATATCAAGTTAACATGGGACTACGTATTCAAGACTGCAAAATGTTATAACTGATATTTGGTACATGTTGCTTTGTCAAAGCCAGCAAGTGAGGAATACTTATTTGAAAAGCTAGTAAGTTACTCATACACGCCACTTATTGTAAGACAACACGATTACAACTTGTAACTGTAAAACTAATTGTAAGATGTGATTTTACTTGTAATGGGGTATTTTTGCAATTAAACAGTTCTTAAACAGGTCCTTGTCCCAAATCTACTAAATATATGGAATTTTCAAGGTGAAATTAAACAATTACGACAGCTAATAAGAACTAAGCAAAAATATCAATGCACCTACTGTAGAAGAAACCAATTTAGTGCGAAGCTAGATAACTGGTTTTCCTATGGTTCCTATGATTCTAAAAGCTATTTAACCTAAGAGAGAAAAGAGTTTGCTCCAGCAATCAGCTAAAATAAATATGAAATAGCGAGAAGTTTCATCATCATATCTATTAAGCACAATAGTTCGTGTCTCCACTATGAAACGTAGTAACAAGACCGTGATGATATCTCGGTACAATGTAACGTAAAGGAGGTACTAGATGTCGAGATTAGCTAACACGAGGAACTAGCATCAGGTTATTTTGTATTTGCTTATGCCATGGAAAGCAGGAGCTATTTGGAACCGGAAGTTATTCTTGGATTCTAGGTTTAAGTATGATATATATACTATATATACACATATATAGTATATACTTTACTAATAAAAATAAACGCAGACGGTGCTGGCAGGGATCAAAACCGGAACGTTGCGAACCGTAATCGACGACAAAGTCAACAAGTCGGAAGGTCAATTCCGTATTCTCGCCACAAGCATCCTAATTTAATTCTGTGTTTCTTAACGCTTCATCAATGTCAATTACAATATAGACGTACTGAGGCAGACACTAGCAGTCTGTATTCTATCTATAGATATATATAAACCTTTAAGATAGTAGTAAAAAACCCATTTTAAAGCTACATAGAACAATAAAACAAAAAAACAACTGGTTAAAAGCTTACAGGCTTTCGAAAATCATTGTTTCCTCATCAGGCCACTCATACAGTTAGGGCTGGAGAATTTACTTACTGAAATGCCAGGTTAAAATACCTTAACATCCCGATTCTAAATCCCTCGAATATAAGCCCCCTCGAATATAGGCCCCTTCTATAAACTAACCAAAATATCCTTCCCGAAATAATCCCCCCGAATACAAACCCAGGGCTGATATATGTTCGATCCGAAATTGGTAGTGCAGAAGGAATAGATAATGAATAAACATGGACTGAGCATATAGAGAGCCTCTGTATTTATTTTGTTCTTTTGTTAAGTTTTGCGCATTAAATTTTGTTATTAGTCTCTCTAATTGGACACCAAATGAAATAAATTTTTCCATCTGTTATTTCCATCTATCTGTAAACTGCACGACGTATTTCATAGAATAAGCAAGTTTCTGGTGCACTTAATGACTACGCGTAGTTGAGTTTTAAGACTGTAATTGAAACTAGGTATTGCTTTTACTTAGTACGTTACATTTACTGTCCTCATCTCATTTTGTCAATATTGTGGAAGACACGTTTCTGTCTTGCTTAACCAAGGATGAGTTTCTTTGAGCCCGTTTCGTTAGCAAGATAAAAGATGGTACGACTTGTGATAGCTTAGAATTTTAAAGATTTCTGTCCCATAATTTTATCGTTATCTTCTGAATTTTGTTCTGAATTTTGTCTACGATGCTCCTCTCCCACCCCCTGGCCGCTACTCTTCTCCTGTCTCAGTCTAAAATATCAATAGAGGCAGTCGAACTCGTCATTTGTTTGTAAAGCAGCTCCTCATCTAAACTGACCGCGGACCTAACAGACTGAATGCCAGTTATGCGAAGGAACCGCCGCTTGGTATGATTTGGTCATGTTTACGATTGTCTGGGTGTCTCGCTAGATGTCCTCGTATTATATTCAAAAACATTAAATTTGAAAGTACCTATTCACCAGTCGATTACTAGAGTATTTTGTTCATAAACAAAACACAGTATGAAGCCGAGGGTTTCATAGCAACAGCAAAAGCCGAAACAAACAACATCGACCCTAAAGTCATCACAAACGAGACGTTATCTGAACCTCCGTTTTCACATGTTTTGTTAAAATATAGAGGTGTCGGTTTAGGCTAGGGGAGAAATATGAAACTAAAAGTAAAAACATAGCTACAAAGCTAATGTGAAAAAAGAATAAAGTTATTTCAAAGTAAATAACAGATGTGTTTGTAAATATTCTACAAAGGTACAAACTGATGATAGATGTAATAATCCCCATGATCATCATGAGACGTGAATCGCAAACCAATTGAATTTAAGCCATGTAACACCATAAGTAATCCAAATGTGATATTTTTCTCCTAAGATCATGATTTAGGCAAAACAGTAACAATTACGGCCAGGCAGCTCAGAGACAAATAGTAAGACAATCTTCATGTGAATGAAAATGTTCAAGGACCCCATAAGCCACGTGCTTTATATTCTATACGTGTAGCACAAAGTATCAAGGGATATATTTTGGAATAAAAAGGGGGATGGCTTCCATATTGACTCTTTTATTCCCAGCATCAACACTTCATCCGATCTTCTGATTGACAATATTTTTTGTTTTATAGTATTAGGTACGTCAGGTGCCATTGACACTTGACATATATCTCGTTTAGGTGCAACGCACGAAACATTCCTCTCGTTTGTTTGTTATTACGAAACACCGACAAACGGCCCATAGCAAAGACTTTGATTGTATTTCGTAACTTTTCCGCATGAACCAAGAAGCTCTCAGGTCCATTATATATATAAATGCATATGATAAAACCTCTAATGGTCATGGATAAGTTTTATAAATGCCTTAACGATAACAAAACACGCTTTCTGTATTGGTATTTTAATCTTTATTATCTTTATATTCTTCATTCTTTATTTTTGTTGTTGTGGGTACTTTAATGGAATTTAGGGGCATGAAGGTTTCTAGATACTCTGTCCTACGACTTAGTTACATCGGAATGCCACAAAAATCGAAGCCTTGAAACTTCACCAGAGTGACAAAAGATGACACATCTAAGTTTGAAATTTTGAAATTAATGTTGAAGTGGTAAATTGACAACCTGAAGCAACCCATAATCATCTAAGTCTTATCTAAGCCTTGCCGCCATCTACTGCGAGTGGTAAGAAAGCCGATAGAGGAGTAAATTTTCGTATATAAAAATCAAATACTGGACTTAAGTATACATAAACCAATACTATGTAAAAATGAGTCGGATAAGGGAAACTTGGCAGCGATATTTACTAATATGGTGACTTATCAATGAGATCAATTCTGTGAAAAATAGTGAAGTCCATTTTCCTGGATTCCTCTCTCACATTCTTGTTTCATTATCCTCACTATTATCTCTGTTTTTAATAATCAATGTTGTCTTCCATCAAATAATGTTACCTCCAAAGATGCAAAAAGTATTGTTGTCCAGTGCACGTTCTTTATTTGATCAAGGACAATGTTGCAGAAACACCCTTCATTTTTTTTCGAGAATGGAAGGAGGATCTTATACAGCGATGCTCATGATTAACATGAAATATTTAGTAACTTTCCATTTGGCAGTGTTGTTCTTATTTATGCTAGGAAAATTGAGGGCGAAAAAGGAGCTCTGCAATACTAGAGATATCTTATCCAAAACAGACCAGAATTTAGTATGCTAAAAGACAGGTAGGAGCTGATATGGAGAAGTAGAAGACAAGTGTCAAGTTGTTTAGACAAAGCAGAAAGTAACTTTATCCCTTTTTAATTCTTCCTATTTCTTCAACATACTTTTTCTATTTTTTATATTAATGATTGTAAAAACATGATTCATAGAGGGGGTAACCGCTCCTTCTGGTACAAATACACATTCATACGTATTGATATGCGAGAATTATCACAAGATGCAGAACTGTTAAACGAACTGGTTATATTCGCTTACATTTGCTCATAATTACCTCTAGGTTACAGTACTCAGAAAGTATCACGGATACGTTGATACATATCTAGATGCATCTATTAACATGCATATAAATGTGAACAATCCAATGACTATAAATCATCATGATTGGTCCTCTGTGTGACATTACATGTTGCTGATACCCCTCTAAGATACGTTTTGTCATGTTTAATGTCTGGAATCTTTAAGTATCTTAAACTGACCTAAACTCAATACCTTGAAGTGGTAACCGTGCCCTGCATTGAGTAAAGGATTCATAAAACAATCCTATAAACATCTGATTACAGTATTCTTAACTCAGGTATATCAAACAAGACAGAGAAGGATCTTGTCTCATAGTAGGAGGTTCTCCTGTTTAGCTTATCAAAGTCTAACATAGTCAATCAGCCTATTGTAGTTCAAGAAAAACAAGTAGTTTCCACAGGCTAAAACATTATTACAAATCAGATGTCAAATGATCATACCGTTGCAGAAAATAACTGTCAGCAGCAGTTGAGCCATCTTTCGCTACTTTCGTTCGATCAAGTCGTATCAATCTTCGTCAATAAATAGTTTACACATCTTCCAGTCTCTGCAATTTAATCGCAAGATTAGTAAGTTAAGTTTATTTAACTTAACTGGAAAATAACCTAGTTCACATTTTGAATATCACTACATACTAACAATAATAGCAAACCAAGTTTACTGACTTCTTCAAGCAATTCAGATTTTATATAATGCATTTATTTACCTGGAGTGAGACTATTCTCTGTATCGACTATCATATGACTAATTTACTAAATCAAGCAAGATGCGGACATTACAAGAAACCACAGAGAAACTATGCACACCGCAACTTGTCCTTTATGTAACTAGCCAACGTTTACCTACACAAATATGATGCCCATATGCGTTTTACAATGATCTTTATGACAAGCATATGCAGGTAGAGTAAAATTTTCATGTTCATGCAGGTATATACACTGTATATAGGATAATCTTCACGGTAAAGAGTTTCTACGAAGAGACCAAAGTATACTGACTGGATTTATTGATCTACAGTTGAAGGTGATACGGACAGACCTATAAACTAGACAAATATGGACTTAACGAGTAGGCAACCCAGTAATATCCCTACATCTGAAAGAATGCAATACCTGCAACTTGATGTAAGCAAGTAACGAGTAAAACAAGACTATCGGAATAAAGAGATTAATAGAAAAAGATAAATTCTTATGTTATCTGGCAATAGTTCTTACCGTATTTGAAACAACTTTCTGTTTATAGGCCAACATATGATTTCTCAGAAACTCTCAAACAAACGCGTCGTTTCCTCAGTACATCTCTTTGCTTCTATTTACCGCTACGGAGGACGGCAATATCGTAAATTGACCTTAGACCTTAGATTGACCGTGTGTCGTTTGCTTCAGCAAATTGCACAAATTCACGGATTGATTTAGGAACAATGGGATAATGAATGTGATCACCGTGTTGGAAAATCATTGTAAAAAAGTTAGTTCAAAAAGATTTCTCGACCACCTATTGTGAAATGCGGAGCAGCCTTGAAAGAGGTATTGTATCTTGCCGGAGCTCGTAGGTTCGCAGGTAGTTTGCAGCATATAGAAGTGGTCATGTAATGGCATTGCATAGTGGTCGCTGTAGCCAAAATTGCACCTTCCTGTTTCTTACTTTTCTTCTGATATTAATTTATCGTCGTTTCAGGTCTATGATAACAGAGACTTTCCTGCCAGGTCTTCCTGTTTATCTCTTGACTTCACTGATACTGTCTTTTTTGCAATTCTTACATCTTAGTGGCCTATGAGTTTACTTAAAAGTACTATGATTGAGAAAAGCTCTTGGCATCAGCTGAGAACTCCGGTTGAAATATCCCAAGGTCTCAATATTTTAAAGCCACAAAATGCTTCGATAGGCGGAGATTTGTTCTCTTTTCTTGCAACCCAGTTTTAGCTGTAGCTTTCAATGAGGAATACGTTTACTTACATACGCTGAACTTTAATTTGGTGAGGAATTGAGCATTGAAATTTAACAAGAAAGCTTAAAAGATAAGGCCAATGTTTGATAAAAGTAGCTTTGATATTTTGAAATAGTGTTAAAAGGTACTCTACCAGCTTCCAGCACCGACTAACAAAGGCTCTCAACTGCCCCATTTGGATTTATCATTTTGGGAATAAAGCCGTTTGTAGCGTCTTTATTTGACTTATAGTTGATACTGCATTGCGATTGATAATGGTTGTCCTCGTGGGACTGTTAGGAAGAGTTAGTAAAATTGATAGAAAGAGCGAAGGTGCTCTCAGCTACTACTACGTAGCACGCAATCACACCAACTACCTGTCACCTGTCATACAGTTTATGACCATGTTTTATTCATTCTAATTTTCATAAGTAAGTGCACTCATTATATATTAAGATAGGGGAATTTGGTTGGGAGGGGGAATCGTTGCACTTGATACTTATTTAGGGACTGTGTGTGACAAACGCATATGCCAACCCATCCTCTCTTGGATGTACCTCAGGAAGTGATCTGGGATGGGCTTTGTTAACACTTCAGCAAAAGTGTAAATCTGTTGATATAAGTTCTGAGTAACTGCAGATTTCCTGGTATGTATAGTCTACCTCTCGTAGATTTTCAACGTTGCAATAGAAAGATTTCAGGAGCCCAACGTAACAAAAGGACTACTAATGCAGTACTTTTTGCTGTCTTGCGCTCTGATTTCTCAGGATAAAAACTACTAAAAAGACAAGAACACGAAGAAGATCCGCAAGATGCTTGCACATAGTAGTTTGACGAGGATTCCTTGCCTTCCACTAAGTCAAAAATATGTTGAGGTATCACTGTAGCAATTCGATCGTACATGGAGTTCTACACTAGAAATGTTTTCTGTCTTCTTTTAAAAATCTAGACATTCAATTGTTGATATTTCTTTATAAAGATGCGCATTGATAAAATAAACAATAGCGGTATTTGAAAAGATAAGTTTTGTAAGTCATATAATCCAAATGCATTGAGGTTTCGTTATAATAAAAACGCGCTTCAGTTTAACTCAAAGCCATTGACGTTAGTAAGGTACACTTGGTTGTCCGCCTATTTTGTGGTACTACTACACTAATACCTTCTGGCTCTTACAGCTGACGTCTAAATATGATACCCCATTGTGCAATACTTGTCAGCATTGTACGTGCAGCGTTGTCGACTGTAATTGGATTTTAAACATCCTTCAGGAATCAATTCAATAATTTTAGATACACATGTCGCCAAGGTCGAGTTTCACCACAGGCAGAACAAGGAAATTAACTGTTAGAAAGAGAGGTTCTTTACTGTCATTACACTGATCTGTATGCTTTCTAGGCATGAACAGAGTAGCTAGCAGTAGAAAGCCGTACAAAAATCTTATTGATGACTACTGCCAAACTAAGCTTATATTTCACTTCTACTCATCTTAGGTGTCTTGAGGTTAGGGTAAAAGTGCCAATAAAAATTTTCAAACTTCGTGAGAGAAAATAATTTCACGACAGCATAACGATTATAAAGTAGGACCCAAGCTATCGCATCATATTGCCTTTCCATTTGATTTTATGGTAAACATGTAAAAATACTCTCAGTCCCCTAGTTGTCAGATTTAAGTATTTCGCAATCAATATTCACTTAGAGTTCCGTTAGTTACACTCTTAAATGTAAAATTGCATAATTTTACCGGCATAGCTAAATTTTAGAGAGCAAATTTTTAAATTATCCCACTCATCTTGCTGCTAGTTACTTCTCGAAAACAGTACACGACTTTTTCAGAAGCAATGTCCCTACATATACAATGCCAATTTCCTCAAGGCCATCTTCTGCTTCAAACTAAGTTCTTGTGTTTTGTTAACAGTTCTTGATTCGTAAGCATCATGATCACAGTATGCACAATTAAACCTCTAAAATTTGAAACATAGATCAGTTTCCCATATTACCTCTTTCTATCAACTTTCCGTTTAGTTTTTTGCGAGGTTTTTCAGGTAAAATTCATAGCAGCTGTGGCTTACTCAGATCCTGTAAAACTGATGCAAAGATGAGGTCACTTGCTTTACATAGAGAAAGAATATGGCGAAATAAGAACAAGTACTGCATTTGTTTATTAGCTAAGGACCGTTTTTGTTTACGTAAGGTTTAGGCACGTGTTTGTGACTTAGCCATTTATTGCCTTTTGATGAGAGCGGCAGTTTTAAAATGAATAATGCCTAGAAAAAGGCAGCAATCTTGATCTTACTAGCTACATTCTCACTTCCGCTTTCAATGGCGTAACGTTGGAATGGGAGCTTTCAGTTTTTAGCCAAGTAGCATTGCGCCATTTAACGTATTGAGTTCGAATCCTTTGTGCACAGGGGAACGGAAAACAAAGCAGTGCGTATTCTTTTGGCATGGAATATAATCATCTTTTAAGAAGCTAGGAGACTCTTTATCTGAAACTGCATGTCAAAGTAAAATACCAAGAAACGTCTGACACCCAGGAGCAGATCCTTAAGCGACTGGCTTTATTACCTGATCTACAAAAACTAATCAAGCATAAAGCAAAGAAAGTTAAGGTACAGGGCAAAAGCTGATCACTGCGCAGTAAACTTTTGTAGCAGGGTACTTAAGTGTGACGTCATAATAATATGAAAAAGTATCAATTTGTTGCAATATTGACATCATTGCATTCTTTATGTTGATAAAATAATAAGTCAAAATTTGAAAACGATGTCTTTGATTAACGTCGAGAAACTCTTTAACCCACACTCTTTAACTCGCACCCAGTTCATCATACCATGAAAAGAGCAAAGTCAACCGTGTTTCCACAAGACTCTAGCAGATTGAAACGGTCGTTACTCGTGGTTGAAACAAGTTTTCAGTATGATATTTAGTATGCGGGCATTTGATAGTTGGATTACCAATGCGATAAAAAGCAAACTTCATTTTCCAGGAAACAAATTGGGTTTATGACGCAATCACGTTAGTACTCCATTTTGAAACTCACTTTAAATGCACTTTACGGCTACCTGATATGTACTTGCAATCTTATGAAAACGGTCGTAAAACAAATTCTACAAGCGAGGTGCCAATACTTGGTCTAGTAGCTACTCTTCTACTTTCTGACCACGACGGTATACTCCAAACATTCCTAATAGCTGTTTCACAACATCATTGTTCGGCTGCTGTACTGGAGGAAAATATCAGTGTTCTTCTATATTAAGGATAAATTTTGCTTCTTATTACAGATCATTTTCTGCCAGTATCAAAATTGTCATTTTTAGTACGTACCGTTGTATGTTTTAACAGGCGTTGTAACTTGAATAAATAAGTTGCAAGGCAAATCATAGATTGCATCAAATGCTGAAACAGGAGGTGCGACCTCATCTATCTTTCTTTACTGTTGCTCATAAGGCAAATTAAATTTCAATATTTATCTAAAATATATAATTTTTTTATATTTAATTCATTATATACACTAATAAAGATTAATCAATATAATTTATAGACATTAAGCTATTTCACAATGGGCTGCATCAGTTTTTGATCCCACACAGCAATCGTTTCTACCCTAACGCGGAATTCCTTCCTCTTAGAAAAGACATTTGACTTCTGAACATTGCACGTCAAGATCAATCGTGCGAGAGTGGATAATCTCTGACTTGACCTTCACCGATTCTCTGCCTTGTTTAATCCATCTTCGTGCACTTTGTCATGAAATCAATGGCATTACATTGGCTAGCAGGTTTCATTAAATGGCAGAGAAGTTGGCATGTTCACCTACTCACCGCATGTGCAGAAGGTAGTTTGAACAGGAGGGGATGACTAGAGTATTTGAAGGCTAAAGCTTACTAGATCCCGCTCCTCGATAAAGGAAACATCCGTTTTGCAACTGACACGTTTTGACACATGGACATTAAGCTCTTTTTTGTGAGGGCACTCCCCTTCCTTACAATGTTTCCAATTTGTTTAATCAATCAATCAATTTGTGCAACTTTGCAGTCTGATTTCCACCAAAATATTCGTGTTTGAAAACCATACATTTGCACGTGACAAAAATATCTATCTACTCAATCACTGGTGTTCTGTTGACGCTATTGAAACATTGCAAAATTTGTTCGCGTTAGTTGTTAAGACTGGAAAAGCACCACATACTGAAGCCAAAACCCCCAACAAATTCAAGTATGGCAGGCAGAACTTTTGACGGGGCCGTAACACTCTTAGCCACTCCTCTCAGTGACCCCTGTAACCATATACGATGATAATGCTCTTGTGGCACACAAGAAAAGCAATAGTGAAAAGATGAAGCTCAACAACATAAAATGTAGACATTGACATAAATATCAGAATCAAAGGTAATGCTGTTCTTGGCGGGATTGTTGTGGACGTTGATATTGTTTGCCATCTGTATATGTATGAAAGTATTCATGTTCTTTTAATCGTTCTCCCTTTTCAAATACACGACGAATTCATATATCTAATAATAAAAGAACACTAATATTTTGAATGTTCCAATGGAGAACCTCAGATCATATTGTTGAGCACAGGAGTGAATTTCAAAGGATATTTATTAATAGATCCCACGTAATTGTGTCTGGATACCAAAGCAAAGTATTCAAACACGAGTATCGACGGGAAACTAAGTCTTTATTATTGTTATGTACCTGGACAACTGTCACTGGACAACATAACTACGACGTCTAACTCGCTTGTCCAACAGCGATATTACTAATCAAACCTTTGAAATGCATGAACCATGATACATTTACGTTTAAAACATGTTTGTGAGTCCGTATATTACCGTAGCTTCACATGACATGTTTGTGAGTCCGTATATTACCGTAGCTTCACATGACATGTTTCTTGGAGTGAAAAGGGTCCAGAAGCGAGGTAATAAACTAGTTTTACTTCCAAGGTAATCCATGGACGGACTCCATGTCGCCAGTGAGATATTCTTTATCATCTCATAACGGGAGAAGTGCTATTACTGCTTGAGAATATTGAGTTGCTACTCTCAAGCTAGCAATAATGTCCATTTTGGTATTTCAGAATTGCAAATGTTATGGGCTTTAGACCCACTGCCTACATGAAGATCCGTATCTACTTCGGTGCAGTATTCCATATTCTTGGTTCTTCTATAGACGTCCACCGTACGGGGATCATAATTTAATAATTTAATTTCTGTAAACTAATAGTATATCTCAAATGTTATTGACCCTTCATTAAAACCTAACATGTTCATGTTGATTTATTTACAAATTAGAAGCAAACGGGCCATTCAATATGTTGATGTCAAGCAGTCTCTAATTTAACGGAGAAGCTTGCCATCGAATCTACAGGCAGACAGACTGCCTGATCCCTAAAATACATTCTCTTTTTATGCTGATGTCATCATGATGTCTGACACTTCTCAGTACCACATCGTCAGAATTGAGAATGAGAAGAAATCAATAAAAATTTCATTGATTTTATTGATTTCTTCTGAATCTCAATCCTTACGATCACAATTTTCACGAATTTGTAGCTGTTCAGTACTAAAATGTTTTTGCTGTTGCGTGCAGTTTTACATCTGTCTATTTGCCCTGGGGATGGAATGATGTTGTTTCATTAAACGTTATTCTTTAAAACAGCCACAGTCTAGTACACTTAAGAGATGAACTTTACTCCTGATTGCTCATATACCATTAGCTCAGAGGCTTTTTGTGATGTTCAATCACATCCAGCTATATGCAATTATGACATGTGACATCCGGCACGCCTGCCGCCCTGTAATTACCGGTGAATGTACGGTAGTAATAGAATCGTTGAATGGACTACTTGTGTGCGTGATATTTATACGCTTTCGGGGTTTTATGCACCCTATTTTTATGAAGTATGAAATACCTTTGTGTACACTAACTAATTGTCATGAGTGTGATGATATTGTTTCTTGTGGATAGAATATCGTGTTTTTAAAGGATGTGCGAGAGTAAAATAGCGCTTGCTAAGGATAACCACTTTCCATGCTTCTCTTTTAAATAAATGAATATACATGGCATGTAATCAACACTTATCCTCGAGTGACTTTTGATCTTCATCTATGGTTTCAATATGAAAATACAAAATAAAAATTGGGACAATCTTACCAACCGCTAGTATTATGTCATTCAAATCTTTGACATGGAAGCGATCCTGAAGAAGCAATTAAAGGATTCACTTGTACGATACCTTGTTTGAATTATGATCTTAAAGTGATTAAGGATAACTATTTGTCAGAATGTCTCCAGTAGAACGTGTGCAAGTCACACAGTTGATACTGGATGCGGTCCTTATCTCTGAAAACTAGGAAAAATTCGAAAGAGTGTACGATACTTTCCTTCATCATACAGCATATTTAATCGCCTGTCATTTTGTTGCAAGCTTTATCGGCAAAAATCCGTGGCGTCACTGGCTTTTAAAGTTTTAACCACACAGAGTAATCATATATCTTATGTTCTTAGATCCCATAGTCTTCCTCTGCTTGCTTATGTCTGATTCCTATACCCTGGATACTGATGCCCTAACGAAGATCCATCATGCTCCTCTTCACTAATATTTTTCTACTACACAGTTAGAGTTCCATTCCCCAAGAGCGATCACTGTCTGAATGAAAAGTTTTTAATACTACAATGAGTACCATGTCCCCGAGAACTACCGTGAGAATTCACATTATCGACATAAACATAAGCTACTCAATCTTTTTCAAAGTAGTTAATTGTAGAGGTTTCTATCATATTAGCTAAGCAAACTCATTGAAATACCACCTTCCCCGTGATCACCCAGCCTCAGTCGTTATGAGATTCCATTTACCTGTTTTCTACGTCTTACAGATTCTTTTCACTTGTTACTCTTTTGCAGGAATTCTGTTTTGGCGAAAGCATTTCCTACAGCTTACTTCACATTTTCAGGTTGCTCAAATAAAAACACGATTGGTAAAGGTAAAAATTATTGAAATGAAAACCGACATACAAGCCAACAAACAGTGGGCATCACGACACATCAATAAATATAGCTTATAGATAAATATAAAAATAGTAAGATTTTCCTACACAGATCGTATGCATGTGACCTCCCAACAGATACAACCCATTGATATAATTATGGGGCCGAGGGGCAGACTTCTTCATTGAATGGTACCCTCATTTTAATAGAGTGTACAATGTACGATACTTTCTATGGTATAGTGACTTTTGAGCACTTCGAACCATCACGTAAAATGATTCCTATTCTTCCTCCTTCTCTGTCACCTTCCACCGAATTACAAAAATTTGATTAACAAACTGAAGGCTATTCCTAGGACTTGACATGACATGAAATGAAATGACATCTTCACGGCAGTTGTATTCGACTACAACAGAACAAACACGTGGCGATTCCACTAGTGACTTTGTTGCTTACATACGAAGTGAAGAAGAATACACCTTTGATACGTCATTCTAGTCTGGCATTCAAAGAAACACGGAGTGTCTGGAGACATACGGTGTGCTGTAAAAGTGATACGGATTTTCTAGCGAGAGAACCACAAACGGTAGGGTTGGATTTTTTGAGTACTCCGAAATAGGACGCCTCCAACCTAATGCTTTTGTACAAAATTCTAAGCACTTTACACACACTAGATTCTTGCAGACATGACGTATTACCTTTCCTAGTACACCAACTGCAGTCGCACTTGCGCGAAATTGAAACGGTCATGTTAAATTGGCCATTTTGCATTGGCTCTGCCCTAAAAATAAGCTTCGATCCCGATAATCATGCAGCAGAGGTAGGGCTTCAATGAACCTGACATTCTCGTTATCTCGCGTTTAAATTTGGAAGTAATGGAATTGGCAGTCTGCACATATTTACTCGGCTAAAAACTCTAACACGCTCTAAGGTTGCCGAGAGCTTGTTGAGGTTTGTAAAATGTGGAATGTGACATGTTCCTGCACTCGTTTCTGATCAATCAAAACTCTATCTATTACTCTTGATAAAAGATAAAATATTTTCCTTTAGTGCTACCACGACGACTTTCCTTTTTCAATTGATTATGAGCTATCACTAGCTGTTTCCATAACTACAATCAGTGGGTTTGTATGCAAACATCCAATAATTCCATAGGTTCCCAGTGCAGCACCACAACAAACTCCCGCGTTCCTTCAGTAGGGGGCTAAACATCTCGTCACTAGAAGTCTATGTATCATACTGGTAGTTTGCACTCAAACAGGAGAACAGCATAATACTCACAACTTCTCACACCTGTCTCTCAAATAGTGTGTAGTATCTATGGTAACGTAATATAAACAGGAAATTAAAACATTTGTTTTGCAAGCCATCCGCTTAAAGGAATTATCAGGTGATTTTATACCACCGATAATAGATAACTAATACTCTTCATTACGCAAACATATGACCAGGGCTCTACGTAGAGGGGGAAAGGGGTGCCAAGACCCCTTAATATTTTTTTCATCACAATAACATTATGTACTATGTCTGGCTGTAATGAAACTGAAATAGTTTGGGCTGACATAGCTACCTTGTACTTTAATGGCCTGTGGGATAATAATTCAAAGTCCTCATAAGTTGGGGTCTGCTAAAGGGTTTCCAACAAGGCTGGAATAAACTGGATTGTGATTATTACTCGCTGCAAAAACGAACAATTCTACATCGTGAAAGTGAAAATCTGAAACTTATATTAATAACTTTCGTGTCAACGGAATTGAATCATCGTCTGATGCTTTACCGTCGATTTCTGGAAGTCAACTTGAAAACCTCGCAAAATGAAATCATCTTCTGTAAATAAGAGATATATTTCAATGATTTACCATCTGCTTAGACGTAACGCTCCTTGCCCGAAATCGGGGAGGTCTGCAACGTTTTTTGCAAAATCAGGCCATGCGATTGGCGACTGGTGCTGGGTCCGTGCATTGCTACCCGAAGCAGTCTTCTTGATTACCATAGCGCTTAGATGAATCAGGAAGAGCCTTGCGTATGACGTTAAACTGCGTCTAAGCACAGTAGGGAGGCGCCCCTGATCTCAAAGTTAAGATAAGTTTTGACGCGTTTTGCAGAAGAAATGAAAGATCAAGCGAGAGATACGGTCTGTAGGCGAATGTCAAGGAGGCAAAGCCTATATTATAGGCACTCGAAATATCAGTGGACTGGGCTTGAAAAACTGAATAACCCCACCTACCTGGAGGTGGAGTAGTGGAAATCCCGATAAAACCAAAAAATCGAGTAATCATAAAATCGCATATGTATATTTTAAAGAGACAACTATGTTTATAAGTCATGGGTTTTCGAAATTGATAAAAAGGGCAACGAAAATAAACTATTCGGTGAGTTCTTTCTTGTTCTCTTATAATACATAACGATTACATAACAACTCGTACTGCGAGACATAGTTAGTATCTTCATTTATTTTTGTCGAAGAATTGTTTTTGCAACGCTAGCTTTTCAAAACAGTGCTACAACTTTAACAATGCTTTTCTTGCCTTTGACGACCACAGCCTTAAGAGGTAATTGTCACTTTTCACATGGTTGTGAAAAGCATGCGAGTGTAAACTCTCGCTGCCAACAAAGAAACGGAAACAAGAAAATTCGCCGTGGGAAGAAGTTTTCTTAACTTCTATAACACACTTTATGAGTGTCCAAAAACAGGGGAAGGGCGCAACTGATATCATGTCGTTCCAAAAGAGATGAGGGCGTTTACCCACCGTCCCCCATCAGTGCCCAGTATTAAACAGCTTTGAATTATCTCCACGACGTGGACGTGTACTTACCTGGTCCCTCTGTGAGGGGTAAATTGCAATCAGACGTTAAAACATGCCAGTGTGTTTGTATGAGAAGTAGGTCTTCCCTTGTCTCGCAACTGCGAACACAGTACAGTCAATCACACTATTGATATTTCTGATAGCCTTAAGTACCCTGGGTATGCATCTAATTGGTACACTTCTAGATGGAAAAACTATTTCTTCAACATCTTTGAAGCTTGTCTTCATTACCTGAACGGAAGATCTAGGCTAATTCACTTCATATCAAAGTTCCCAAGAAGTCTTGTTTACAGAGCCTTGAAAAAGAGATTAGTTATAAAGACAATATTCTCCCCACACGAACCAAAAAACTAAGTTATTTAGTTGGAGATACTCTCCTGCGATAAATTTAAATAGGGGTGGCGGGGGAGGTTCATTGCGTCATTGACAACAATACTGTTACGGAAAATGACTTACCAGTGGCTCTTTAAAGTGGATGCAAAGGACAACTTGACTTGACTGCCCATGAATCTATTCCTCCTAACATGTTTTCGCTACTTTCCAACTCGACATTTCTACAACCACCCAAAATCAGATCAAAGTTTCTATTGTTCTGCATAAAACTTCCGTAGATAACGATTTCCGTTTATATTACTTCAGTACGGAATGACGTAACAATAGTCTGTACAGGAGTCTAATTGCATTATTTAAAAACTTTTACCGTAGATAGCATTTTGTTATAACCTCTCAATTTTGTACATGTTTCACCAACTCATTTCATTTCAACTGCTCCCTTTTGAGAAAGTTTAAGATTATTACGTAACTATAGCGTAACTATTTTATATTAACACCGTTTTCTTTAAAGTAAACCACCGAAAAAATTATCCTCAAACTCTTTAAACCTGAGAATGATACTGATAAAATATATATAAACCCAGGAACTTAACTTAGGTAGTTTCAGTGACATCTCTGTTGTATTTCAGTCTAACATTTCCATGTTATATTGCATCATTTACGTAGAAAACTAATTAGTTCAAGGGGAAAAGGGATATTAGGAAGTTAGTTATTAGTAACATCGAAAAGAGACGTCTAATGAGGATCATCAATCATACAGAGTGCGAAACTTCAATAAGAGGCTATTAAATACGAAGTAACACGAACAAGGGAAATAAAACAATACAAGAGAGAGGACCGACTTTCTATTCTTAAAGCTCGGCTTCGGTTTGGAAATAGGTATCGTGACCCTCGCGGATAAAGAGATCCAAATTGGATAGGGAGCAAGACCTAGTGTCGAAATCGTCGAAGAATACATGGTGTCCAATGGCTTTACGGTTCCCAGAGACAGAGGATTACGATTTACTGAGATACGTCCCTCTCACGGAACAGGTTCCTGAATGATCGCACGTACGAATATGCAAATGACGGCGGTTTATAATAATCCCTCATTTTATTGTCAGGCACCCCTTTTTCCAGTATACTCGTTTTATGCGGTGGGAAAGTGTGACGTCGCGATTTTGAAAATGTTTGAATTACGGAAACATTACGCAATATTTTGCTGCCCAATTATTAAGGACGTCAATGGCCAAAATTGGCAGTGTTGCCCTTTCCCAACACCGAGATAACAGCTTTCAAAGTTTGAAATCTCTCTTACAAAACCTTGTTATTTGGTGCTGGTTCCTAACGTAAGGAACCAAGGAATATTAACAGGGTTTTGACCAGAGATTTTTGAAATTCAAACCCCTTTAATATAAACAGTTTGTGAGATGACTTTGTGAGATGAAGTTGGTAATATTTTTCATTTTGTCACTGCTGCTACTCTAAAAATTCTAGGCTCAGTACACAAGCATAATATTTCGACATACACCGAAAGTTCTGTCTCTTTGGCATTAACTAGCGTAGAAGTATATCTCTTTATTTCAAACATTCAAACAAACACAAAAGCAGTGTCTACTTCAGTCTAATGATCTTCCAATGGAACCTCCTATTTGGAAGGACTCATGTTTTGGTACCTTATGCTTTCTTTGAATCACTGCCATTTCACGAGGAGGTAAAGTTACCTATAAAAGATCTGAATGGTCTACCATACGCCCTTCTACCCAGACCTATAAAACACAGATATCAGTGTCCCTATTTATTTTCATTTGGGTGTAAACAAGCTTTAATCCAGCAAAAACATGCATCCATATCTCGTAAGGGTTAGAGTAACTATTGGTAGGCTTTGAGTCCATAGGTCGGCAGGGTAGGAGTTGAGTCCCTAGGTTTGGCGTCCCTAGGTTTGGGTAACGTTGGGTAGTCTTTCAGATCCTAGGTTTGGTGTTCTATCTATGACAGACACTTTTAACCAGACTTTGGAAACTTTTGTAGACGTACTTTTGCCAGGCTGAGTCCAGATCGAGGCTCGAATTGCTAACATTAACTTACCTCTCTGTGATTGTGGCGATCGTCCTGGGTATCTAGCACTATGCACAAAAGCATTGCTTTCTTGAAGTGTTACTTTCAGTTAGGCGCACTAGGTTAGAAGGTGGGGTGGAAGGGGCGGGGGGGGTATAAATTTGCAGAGGCCACGAATAGAAGATATGCAGTGCTTAATTGATAGTAAATCAAAAATGATCTGAACGTGAGTAATGTCTAAGTGGTGACATAATATCTATATTTCTAGTACCATTTCAGAGCCAGTTAATGCAAAAACAAACATAATTAAATAACGTTGATTAAAAACGCGAAGCTACAACCCCAATACATTATAAAATTGAACAGATTTCGGTTGTACGCGTTGTTCGTCATCAGGCCCACTTTTCTGTTTACAGTCTTCGTCTCCTTATTCCAGCTCGAAATACCTTCCATTAGAATGTCGGTCAAATAACCTTAATCAAATTATTAAATTGTCACAGACAAATAAGTAACATTCAAATAATTCCTAAATAAGAATTGCAGTATGAGTAGATTGTAATTTATACGTATAAGAATTTGAAATAACGTTTCCAATCATAAAAAACGAAAAGTCAAAAAGTAAAATTATGAGTTGTGTGAAATAATTTCCGCAATCCTACACATGCAGTAGACATCATCCAGAGTATACCCTGCAGTACATAAATAATTAACAGCAAAGAGGGGCATTAGATGATTCGTGAACCTAAAAAGAAACTCGTAAAACTGAGGGAATAAACATGGAAACGGTAACAATAAATGCTTGTTCTTACGCAACCTTCCATATATCAAACCAAATCCAAACCTACTTGATATGATGGGAAAAGGAGCTGTTGTTAATTAATGTTACAAAGTTCCAGTTTTGTCTTCTGCTGAGGCAAAGGACAACGTGGAAAACTGACACTACTCCTTGCTGGCTAATAGAGCGGGACTACGCCAATAGCAGTCGGGGTACGAGAGTTCGAAACCCGGTCAAAGAAGGTGACAATAATAATTCTGTATTTGAAAATAACGTTAAACATTTGAAAATTGTTCACTGGCTGAAAGAGTGCGGCTGAAAATAATATCGACCCCTGTAATGAATACAGTCTACGCTTTAACTAAATTGCACAATGCAATGATTTAAATTTCTATAGATGGTTTTTACAAATTTGCTTTGTAAGCAATTTGAACCCAGGGAAACGGCCATCATCGCACTCTACGTAGGAAGCTTGCTCTGAGAACTCGTGCTTTAAACGTATTTTTAATAGACGTCCGAGCCCAATAAATGGGTAGTGTAACAAGTACTTTCCTTGAGGGTACAATAGAATCGGCACTGCACTGCAAAATCGAACGCACTTCACTTTTAAAGGGGTGAGAGTTGTAGGCCTATTGTTCCGGGCAATCTTAAGCCTAATCAGAACGAGGTTGAAAGGTTACATATGAAAAAAGATACGCTGCTAGTAAACAATCTCGTTTACCAAATACTGATGCACAAAACCACCGCAGCTCAAAACACATGTCCCTGCCATTATAACTGAACGACGCAGCGTCAAAACTTTGCTACTAACGAGAAGTCGTTCCTAGCGATTGCCCCACAATGACTGCAAGCCTCGCTTTGATATATTTCAATGAAAGTACATTTTGGCAAGTTTGGGCTAACAGAGTAACTCGGACCGGAAAACCGCTTAAGAATATATACCTGTACTCTATTTTTCATGATTACCTTCCCTGACGAGACTTTTGACTCCCCTAAGAGAAAATTTAGAGTAAACTGTCTCCCCAAGTGACACTAACTTTTGTAGATCATTAAGGATGACCAAAATAACAACATTCTGTCCATCAGGAGCCCAACAACCCGCAGAGGATACTAAATCACTACTCCTGAGCGAAGAGAGTAGAACTTTACCTCTTTGTCACGGGGCCATTCGACTTTCTATGACCATTGCTGGCACGACTAAAATACCTACCCACTGTGGTACGTCCTTCAAAATACAACAATTCGAAAATATGATAGAAGACCCTCTAAAAATATAGTTTCTTGTACTATAAATAATTTCATAAAGTATAGGAGAAGGTTAAGATTCCCATGCGACGTCCTGGAAATTTTCCCATAATATCATCTATCTTGACACACTCATTCCATATCTAAAATATATAAAATACTCAAACGAGTCAGACATTGCACCTGGTCTGGCAATAAATATCTTACGGTGTTGGCGCTGCAACGGAGACTTTCATCGTCCGCAAATACTCACAGAAGTCCAAGGACTGTACTGTACAAAGACAAGGTTGATTTAAAAAAAATAAAACGTATCAAAACATTCCAACTTGGCACATTGTCATTTCTTCCCAGCAACCTCAAGCATTCTTTCTTCCGACGTAATCTTTTCACGTGGCTTTTTAAGCTTTTCCCCCATACGAACTTCTTCATCATCTATCTTCTCCCAGTCTTCAAACGATACGACCCTGACGCCTAAAACACATACAAGAAAGAAAAGGCGATGCCTTCACAATTCCTTTAGCCTCATTTCCCCTGCTTGCTACATCTTCATTCAAAGATTTACAAAAGTTGCCTTCCTGAACTATTTTAGTTCTGTATTGTATAAAAATCCACAATAATCAGCCAAATTAAAATAAATCTCTACTATTCCTCATAAAACCAGTAATGTATCCAGTTTCACTTATTATGTTTTCTTATTCGAGATACAAAATTAAATAAGATAATAACTGTATAAGTGGAGTACAGTGTTGTCTAGCAATACATGCACGCCTAATTAAGCTAGGGTACTTCCTTGTATTGAACTCCCTTTCCCTGTCGATGAGTAATGCCTTTCCAAATAACCGCACTCCCTTAAACTGCGTGTGCAAGTTACTGAGACCCTCTACTTAAAAAACTCGCAAAAACCTTTTCTCTAAAGAATATATATAAAATTTCAAGCATTGTACCTCGTCCGCTTAAAATAGAATCTACTTCTTTACGTGCATCAACTTCTTTGACCTGAAGGATACCTGTAAAGAAATGAAGATGATGTTCCTTTCCACTTTCTATAACAATAAAATTTTTTACTCTATTCTCACCTCTGTTCACTTGTACTTACGTTACTCATACAGAGTGGAGGCTAAACTAAACACCATCGGCATTTCAAAGGTTTACAAGTGAATCTGATTAAAATTATCGAATAAACACTGAATTGAGAACAACCTAGCTATTCCAGGAGCAGCAATTAATCCCTTCAGAGATTTGCTAGCTCTAACCCACTATTATCTACTGTCTGTGCGACGTAATTTCCACGTTTTTCTTTCTCTTCTCCGCCATGAATTTTGCCCATCTTAGCCTATGCACCCTGGTTTTGATGGTCTGACATTACCTTTGCCTGTAGTTATTTACCATCTGTCAGTTTTGGTTGCTCTGATAAACCCTTGCCAAGTCCATCTCTAGTAACTGAACTTACATCTACTCATTGAAGGTAAAATACGTACATGAATCAACGTAAATGTCTACACATTAAGAGGTGTATAAAAACCACAAAAGCAAAAGGTCTATATTTGCCAACATTCGATTTTTATTATGTACACGCTGTTGTCAGATATGAAGTTCTTTAAGAATATGACTGACAGACTAGATATAGCATTACACTTTAAGATTATAGGCATCGTGCATTTTGCGCGGTGTCTTCCAGAAATATCCTCGTTGTGAAAACCACCCAGGACTCTGAGTGCATGAAGATTCTGTCTTGGTTTATTCCACAAATTTGAAAGTCTATGTTAAGCGACTTTTATCGAGCTTTGAACATTGAAATAACAAATGACCTGAGAACATTGATTTCCACCGGGCTTTGGTACGGAGGCATATTGTCCTATGTGAATTAGTGAACTATTTCATGCCAATTGTATGAGTTACGGTATTAGATCGAGTGCGATGACCGATAAAATGGCAAAAGTAGGCAGAGCTTTCTAAATGATTTGCACTTACTGTCATTACCAACTTGTTTGAATAATAAGCTTATACGATGCACTACTCTGCTGTCACGACTCTGTACTCCGAAGTAACGAGGATTGCGCTAGTCCCGATTTTAAATTCCTTGAAATTTATAATTGTTATGGACACTGTAACTATCTTTATTATATCACTTGCAAAGTCAACCTAGTTAATCCTTTTCTTATCTATTAAATAAAAACAATTAGCTCACAATTCAAACCTTTATCTAAATCATGCAGAACACTATTTGCCGTTTCCTTCGCTTCATTCATCGTCGTCAAGATCACTCCAACTGGGCCATGCTTCACCCATCCGCTGCAATACAGCCCTGAAAAAATCAACATGCAGCATAGAAAATGTCAGAATATCCCCTTTCACGTCTGGAAAATAAAGTATTACGCTTTGATAAGTCATAAGAAATGATCGGAAACACCTAAAATCTGGCACGATAGTCATTTTACAAAAACTAACAAGCTATCAATTGAACTTGCAGAAACGAAGACCAAACTATTAGTATAAGAATCGTTTTAAAATCAAGAAACAGTGCTCAAATGTCGGAGTGACCTATGTTGAGATCTACGACTCCTGCTTACTCAAGGCATTGTAATCAAATTAGTCGTTCCTCTTTTTAGGCATTAAAAAGGGGGTGCTTTGTTTTCTGAGTAATACAGTTATATAATATACTACACATAAGCGTCCATACTGTGTAATACTTACTTGACGAAATGGCAGATAACAATTGTAAGAGAGACCCACTTCAATTTAAATCTTAACTTCCTAGTATTGATATAAGTACACTGACAGTGAACTTTGAAGTATTTGCTACCTTTCATAAAACCATCCTTTTACAGGACAAAGAGCCCAGTCAGAACGGGGTGTAAACTACATTATAAGTCAAACATCATTCGAAATACATCCGTGAAAGAAACGACATAGCCTCGTTAATTTGACGTTTTCTAGTCTCGTACATTGGCATCTCGATATTCTTAGTACATCAATATTATGAACATTTTACATTGTGCAAAGAACATGATGAGTTTCCAGTACCCGATGGCTTTAATACGCTGATGTGAACAAATAGTGAACAGTTTGTGTCAGAAAAGGATAACTAAAATTTTAAGTTAGCTAATACCTGGAACTGCTTCTTGGCTTCCTGCTTCCTTTACCACTTTACCACTGATATTTGGAATAACGCCCATCCTCTTATCAAAGGGTATACCTTCGTCAACCTGTATACTTTTGTATCCTATGCTTCTTAGTACCTACAACAGACGATTAGAGGGGCATAAAGGCGTATCTAGCTTTTGAATACCTCAGCTACATGTATATCTATCTAGCGCATAGCCTCGTAATAATTCACGTCATAGCCTAGTAATTATACCAGTGCATAGTATGGTAATACCTAACTGTATAGCCTGGTAATTATACCAGTGCATAGCATGGTAATACCTAACTGTAAAGCCTGGTAATTATACCCGTGCATAGCCTAGTAATACCTCACTGTATATAGCCTGGTAATTATACCAGTGCATAGCATGGTAATTCCTAACTGTATAGTCTGGTAATTATACCAGTGCATAGCGTGGTAGTATCTCACTGTATAGCCTGGTAATTATGTCAGTGCACAAGATGGCCATACCTACCTCTATACCTGGTAATTATACCAGTGCATAGCCTAGTAATACCTCATTGTATATAGCTGGTAATTATGTCAGTGCAAAGCCTAGAAATTACACATAGCCTGGTAATAAATTCACGCTCATCCAGAATGAGGATATGCAGAAACCTGATAACGCAAAATTAACGAATGATGAAGGCTACTACGTTAAGT
>JAAAKL020000807.1:0-36335 GCA_010016065.2 Carybdea cf. marsupialis auct. non (Linnaeus, 1758) | reverse complement strand
ATGGAACTTAGTGAAAGCAACAAAACTCAGGCAAATAGAAACATTTATAAGCATGCTTTCAATTTTCTCTGATCAAGGCTGCAACTTATTTCCCACCTGATTGTACATCCTTTACACAACTTATATGACTAAAGTAAATAAGGTGGCTCTAAAAACGTATCTCACCATCAGTTATAATAGTGAATGTTGTACTACACTGATACCTTATTGTCAAGCATTATAAAAATTCTAAGGGAGCAGCACATTGCAAAGTCTAACCATATAACAAATGCCAAAATTGCAACGTCTATTCAAATAACTGATATCAGATGAAATCTGCACATCACTAAATGTAGAGTAAATAAATTGATATCACAATCCTGATAGTTGGTGGATAACTGAGACAACTATTGACTCTGACCAATCAGTGAAAATAAAGGGCCTAATATGACATGGAACTGTCTAATCGGATTCTTGAAAGGCATGCCAAATATGCAGACTGTGATGCCACAAGTGTGTCGAAGGTTTCATGCATTAGTATATGTAGAAAACCATGTGGGAACCTAACCACATGCTACTTTTGCGTGTGAGCTCATTAAGGCTGACTTACACACTACAATTTTCTTGGGCCTATTCACCGTTGGTATGACATAAGTCTATTTTTCAAGAGCCTGTTGATCTCAGCATCAATTACGACAATTTTTGGGAAATCACTGTGCATGTCGTGGAGGCTAATTACACATATGACTAATCTTGGCTTAATCACATGACTGAATCATCCCTGAATCAGCATGACAAATCATAGCCTGTAAATCAGCCTTTATGTGGAAAGTGAAAAAAAAATTCAGCACTGGTTATACAGCTGAGAGAAAATGGGACATTCCTCTCTTCTTTAAGTGATAAGTGTTTTCCATTTGAAATGGCTGGAAAATTTAAAAGGCAGACAACTATCCATAATTATCTCTTACAAATACAAATTTTTCTTCCCAACTTATCTCCTGTTTTTGCAAGTTACAGGACTGTAAATTTAGACAGCTTAGTCTAGTTTACCAAAATTTTACGTCCACTATCTTGCATGCAGATTGTTCCAGTTTTAATATATTGGATTATACTTAGAATGCACAATTTATCTCCATCAAATTCCATATATGGTCCACACATACTAAATTGCACACATTAAGGGTCACCCTCCTCCACAACAAGCAGCATACAGAAGAAAGTGTTCAACAATCAACAACCTGCACATTGTCACTGAAGTACTCCAAAAGACCAATGAGTACACATTCCCTTTCATGTGGCCTTCATAGAGTATTAAAAAGCCTTTAAGTCGATCAAATATCCACCAATATTTGAGGCACTGACAAGCATGGGGCGCCAAAGAAATACATAGATATAAGACACTGAAGGTACTGTGCAACTTAAAGGAGAGAAGTGAAATGCTAAAGACTATTTAAGGAAAGGGGCAAGATGATACACTATTATTTCTTTATATTTACAGCTCCAATGGGAGAAATATCTTATAAGATAAATAAATAAAAAATTTGAGTGGTTTAGTAACAGAACTTGTACCGCCATCAATGAGGTAAGACCAGAAAACTTGAGGTTCACATATGACATTGTACTGCTTGCTGAGAACAACTGAAAAAGTGCTAGAAGACCTGAACAAAGAGGAGAAGATTGATTGAATGCAAGTGCACATGAAGAAAACTCACATTATGTTCAATAAAACAGCATGATAACATCCAAGAAGTGGAATATTTACAGATGGTAATGACTTGGAAGAGATAAATGAATACAAACACTTGTGAAAATTAATAACATTAAAAGAAGAGATGATCAATGAAATCAACCACCGAGTCACAACAGGATGAAGAAGATGTCAAGAGGACAATGGCTTCATGAAGCATAAGGCAATCTAATTTTCTCTGGAGAAAAGGATAATGAATGAGGTTATATTACCACCAATGACTGATGGGTAGTAAATGCGATGCTCAAAAATACCAACAAGGAAAGGTGGTAGTTCCCCAATAAAGCATGGAACAATCCATATCAAATGCCACCAGAAGAAATCAGATCAGGAATGAAAACAAAGAAATTAAAAGAAGCAAATGGACAACCCTCCAAATGAATTGAGAGGTAGGGGAAGATAATTGACAAAGTTGAGAAATGACATTGAGATGATAGTGGTTAATTACTGAATGCATGTGGCACAAGATCATATAGTGTGGAAATAGATCTAGATGCCACCTGCCAGCAATGGCAAAACAGGCTAAAAACAAATGAATGAATCAACACGATCCACTAGCTTAGGCACCACTCAATGCATGAGATTGAATATATTGCATTAAGCATATGACAAAGCACAGTGTCTAAATAAGATTGTTTTTGAACTTAAAAATAAAGTTCACATATTAATCAACTTGAACTGAGCAAGTCCCCCTATAAGCAAAGTATGGCCATTTCTAATGATAAACATTCCATGGAATGAAGTAAACATAGTAGCCCATTAATATGGCAGGTTTCTAATAATGCTTGACTGAGGTTATCTAATTTGGTCACTTGCCAGATAGTATTAACCTATAGTAATTTTTAACAGTACCCTATCTATTAAGTAGAGTAGTGATGGGTTACCTTTATTCTACAATGTATTAAATATGTTTTGGTGTGACCTTCTGGCCTGCTGCTAAAACAGTATGCTTCCTGATACTTCTTTTTGAAAAGATTCAACTTACACAATTTCATCTTTTTTGGAAACTGATAGATGAAACATATTTGGCTTCATAGAAATAACAATCACATCCCTTTAAAGGCCTTTGTCTTCAGCTTTTGTTTTCTCATTCTTAGGAAATTTGTCATTGTACTATAATACTAACATGGTCCTTTTCTATAAAAGGTAAAGACTCAGTAAGGTAATGGAAACCCAAATTTTGACCAACATATGCTTTGTATTCAAGAGCCAGTCAAAAATAATGTCAAAAATTCTACATGAAGTCTTTATCCTACTTTTGGACAATTAGTCTACAACTTTTGCCCTATTTAATGCAGTAGTTAAGTGGAAGTTCATTGTGCAAGAATTCTGCAATTTGGTAATCACCAACTATGTATTCCATGAAAACTAGTGTGTCTGCCTAAGTACAAATATACACATATACTTCAGTATTTGCATGTGGAAATGGTACTGATGAAGTTTTGAGTAAAACAGTAAAAGATTTGGATAGTGGTGGCGGTGAGAATTTGGGATTGACCTTCAAAATGATCAACCTCACTATCATACTGTTTAATGCAGTGGTTAAGCATATTTTTTATCTCACTTTGTCTCCCTCTTCAGACTTGATCATGTTTCAGCCTTTTTAAAAGGCCTTCATCAATACTCAGGCATATATACATATATACTGTTGTACATTACGTTTAAGTGGTACTTTTATTACATCAATTTGATTTTGATACTTGTATGTAAAAGTTAGGTACGTTTTCATTTAACAAAAGAGGATTCATGACTTACATGATAATAATAACAAGAAACATTGTACACAGGAAGAATATTCTAAAGTTCACATTTTGCTCAGTTACTGCAAACAGACAAAGCAACTGATGATAAACATGTGAATAATTATTGATCAGCAACAATACCAGGGAAAGTATTTGGGAAAATTCAACCAAAGTTTAGGTGCCTAGCATGGTTCAATCATGGGCAAACTTGGTATGGATCACAGCAACAATAGTGTGCCTTCGGGTCATTCCTGATATTGAGGTCAATAGGTCATACTTTGTTAGCCAACTGTTCTTGTACATATCTTCATATCTAGTGAGTCTATTGTATACTAGAAAATGTAGAGCTACCTGTAGCTGATAATATTTTGCACTTGAAGTATAAATGTTTGTAGCCAAAAATATGCTGTGTTGAGAATAGGCCTACTTTTTCTCAGTCATCTGGTAGTAGTCATTATAAAAAATGGCCATCTTGTTCAAAGAACATTACCTTTGACCATCCACGCAAACAATTTTCATATCAAGTGCTTGAAGTCCAGAAATCTATATAGTCTAGTTAACAGATTATATACTAACCTGTTGCTATGATTTTCTTCCACCTTTGGCAAAAATCAGAAAATGTGATCCTACCATTTCCCTCTGGGTCAAGTTCTTGTAAGATAGCTTCTAACTCCTGCAATGGATTGTAAAAGATGACAGGATTATATAAAAAATAACTATATATCATCTCTATGTACAAGTTACATAGCTATATATGTACAATGTTTGATATATATTATCTACTCACACAATCACATTTAGATAGATACAATCAGAATCTGAAACTGTATATCTGAATAAGTCTAGTCAAAATTTGAGTCAAAATTTTTTATCACTTCTAATATTCTATCTTTAGATGAAAAACAGGCCTAAGTGTGTTTAGAAATATTTATCGATTTTAGTACCATCCACTCTCCTTTACAAGGGCTAGAGGAATGCCCATGCACATGGGACTTGTTACTGGACCATAAAGCACTTTACGACCAGATGCCCTTACTGACATCACACAATGGCTCTTTCAGGATATAACCCCTGACCTGCTTGACCCTCTTGACCTGTTGACAAGGAACTTATCCACTAGACCACAGCAGCACTGTATCATTCTTAATAAACTTATGGTACATTTTTTAAGGACAAAAGACACTGCAAGATAGACTGATTGATACAAAATTGCTTAACTACAGTTGTAAGAACTGACACAAACTTATCCTGAGAACATCTTTTGCAAATTAAGTCATACTATGTATGTAGTATGATTTCTCAGTTTGTCAATAATGTCTATCTACTTGTTTGATAGCTTATGAAAGTAAATAATATGATTTTCAAGGCCATAAAGTGTGACAGTGACAGTTTGGTGTGGTTGCTTTTACCACTAAGTACATGCACGTGCATCTATGTATTGTAGTTCTCAAAGGTCAAGACTGAATTTGGGCTCAGTTCATGTAAGTCCTTACAATAGTGATGATAGTAGCCATGAATGTACCTTATGCTGAAAGAGAAAAACTTGGAATGTATATAACTATTTTTGCTAAGCCAACACCACTTTCAACTTAAATCCATGGTAAATGTCTACCTCAGATACGATGTGTACCTTTCGACTGCAATTCAACACAGCTTGTTCACCTTCTGCACTGTAAGATTTGTCAAATACAGTATAATGAGAGTATAACCACAAATCACCATTTCAAAACTTCAGCACAAGATTACCCCCGCCTGAACAATTCATAGCCAAAGGTCACAATCATACAAAAGACTTGTTGATCATGATTATCAATCAAGGGGAAACTGAAATTGTGAAGAATTTTGATCAGTTGGCACCTCGGTTCAATAGTAAGGCTGTAATGGGTAGAAGAAGCTTGCTGGCTTATATATGTTTCTATTTATTTGAAAGCACAAAATTTAAAGTTGAAGAGTTCAAGAAAAGAATTATTGATATTCCTCTTAGAGATGTAGGCTGAAAAATAAAGTCTCGTGATAGAATGACTTTGTTATAATAGTGTTTTTATATAACCTATCTGTAAGTAAGTAGTTTTAAAACATTATTTGTCCACTATTTACAGCCTGGCACTCCCTCTAACAATTCATTAAGGAAGAAAGTTTCCAAAGGCTAGTAAAAACTGAGCTTGTTGCTTTCAGCTAAGCACTATTAAATATCTCTGGCAACTGTTTTTACCCCCAAAATTGATTTCTATGTAAATGCATTATCACTTAACCTACTCCAATCATACATATATCTACAATTTGTTGGGGTTTATTTTATTATTGGGATTTTTTTATTGGGGGGGGGGGGGGCAGTTTGATTGTTCTTTTGTTTCTTTTTAGTGATTCAACAGAAATAGGGTTTTATATGATATGACACAATGTCAGGTGACAGAAAGATCAAAAATCACAAAAGAGACCCAACTCTCCTTAAACCATACATAATGAGCCAAAGAGACATTACACTCTTTTAACCAATATTTAAATCGGTAACACTATGATTATGCAGATGCAGCTGATGAAATACTGCCGTGCAAAAAATATTACTACTTCAGCAGCAAATTGTATAATCAATGACGAGGGATACATTTGGAATTAGGCAAAAGATTTCTCCAGCCTTTTCTTCACAATCAATTGTTGACAAGGATTTTACACAATGCACTTTTTTTTTCTTTGTTCCAAGTTATAAATCTTGTGACATATTCATTTCGAAGCCTACACTGATTTTAAGATGCATAATGTGAAATAGCTTCCGGTAATGAATCCTTGTTATCAACTCAATTCATTTCTGATAATTGGCCGCACATCACAATAGTCAACAGTGTTGCAATGCTATTTTTAAGATAAAAATGCTTCTAAGTGAAGAACCCACTGCCTTATTTTTGAAAAAATTGGGATCAAAACGGACATGACACAATCCTTGGCATTTCTGTTCTTGTTGTTATCTATTTCCTTAGCAATATTATGTGTTCAATTGTCAAATTAAGTCTGATACATTTTCCTTTTGTTTGATTGTACATAAATAAATCACTGGCTTTATAGGCCCATTGTTCTCTGTGTAATGGATACAGTACATTCAATCCCTTAGCTATAATAAAAGTAGTAATCATCATAACGTAAAAGTGTTCTTATCAAACATTGATAAGGATGCTATGCATCAAACCATGCACAATGAGTCATATATACCCCGTATGTTTATCAAGCAAACTTGTGTTGCTATAAACATAAAACTTTTCATTGTTGAAATATTTATTTAAACCAATGTATTTATTGCTAAAAAAGCAGTATAGTCAGATACTCAGTACTGGTAGGCATATCCAAACCAATGATGATAGATAAAGTGACTTAAGCAAAAAACAACAAAACACAACCAAACCAAAAAGCCCAAAAGGAAACAAAAACAAAAAGTAAAACAAAAGAGTAGTAGTAAGTACAGTAATCTAACAACTTAATTAACAATAACTCCAGTTACCAAACCAACAGTTCAGGATTTGGCCAGCCCTTGTCTCTTCTGAAAATAATATAATAGGTTGAACCATTGCTACAAAACGTTAAAGAAGAACAGATTTTAAAGACTGATATCATAAGTGTATTAAGAAAAAGGACTATCAGCAAAAAGACCTTGAAAAACGTGAAAGAGTTTAGAGGGAAATGAGTAGGGCCTACACATGGACTTAAATAAGGTAACTAGGGGAAGGTATCAGTATTAGATAGATGTAAAATCCTCTTGGGAATGGATGAAGCAGGCTGGGTTGAAAGCAGAATCATTAGAGCAGGTATGCACTGCTCAGGAGCAAGCCTTGTGAGCGTACAATGTAAAGTACAATATACATAAGACTGATGACTCACCCATGTGCAGAATGTGGGGTGAAAGAGGCAAGTCAGTGTAGCACATTGTCATTGAATGTAGCAAACTTGCACGCAGAGAATACAAGGGGTGCCATAACAATGTTGCCACAATAATCCACTAGGAGCTGTGTGAGATATTTAGCTTGGCAAGGAAGGAAAATTCGTATGAGTAGAAGCCTAACACTCTCATTGAAACCGAGGGAGTAAAATTACTCTGGGGCTTTAACATACAATGTGACAACATCATTGAACACCCAGACCTGCCACTGTTACCATAAACAAAATGGAAAAGACTAGCATGATAATTGACATTGCTGTACCTGAAGACAAGACTTAAAGCTTAAAACTTAAAGAACAGTGTAATATAGAAAATTAAATCGATCTCAAGTAGGAGCTTCTAAAGATTTGGTCTCCCAAGAAAGTCAAGTTTACACTCCAAGTTATTGAGGCACTCAGTGCAGTGTCTACCACATATAAAAAGTTTATATAGAGAGATGACAGGATTAAACTCAAAACGTTCATGATTTATAAAAGTGTTTTGTTAGGGACATCAATAGTGACAAGAAACGTCTTGTTGGTGTAAGAAGGAGATAAGTCTTTCACACCTGGGAACTTGCTGCAAAGACTTAAAAAATACAAGTAACATCAACCCAGAACAAGTTATGAAATAACTTTTAACTTCAAATCACTGTTCCGTTTACAGAATATAAAATAAGTAGCTCTGATTATGCAACATTATTTTCATTAAAACAAATAGTAATAATAACAATAATAATAATAATAATAGATTTATGCATTGATATTATCATACTAGCAGATACTAAAAGATTAAAAGAAGGTCATTGACTTTGTTTATTTTATTTTCGAATCTATGATAGATATATAGGCCTAAGTTTCAGGATTAAAAAATAGTATCTCTAATCAGGTAAGTTGTTCCTAATTTGTTTTTTGACCAAATCTAAGTAGTAATGTTCTTACAACTTTGTTCTTCTGAAACTGTAAAGTGTAGTTTCTATACTATCACAGCGGAAATGTAGGAGTATGTTGGTTCGGATAATTTCAGAATTTGTCTTTGCTTTTATTCATCTACCCCAAAAAGATATACTGTGACCACAACAGTTGTGATGAAAATAATATAAAAGCTTTATGCATTGATAGTATATACACGTAGCATCTCTTTTACTTTCTCAGAGGACCCACTGTTTGATCCTGACCCATCATGGATGTTTTACACTAATACAATTCGTTTACATGGATTTACTCGATACCACAAATACGTGACCGTTCGCCCCCAACGTAGGTCCGACAGAAAGATCAGATGGCGGAATTACAAGAGCCTCATATCTACTTGTCTCCCACTTACAACTTTACAAGGCCTTTACAAAGCCCACAGGTTCTTCCTGGTATCAACACTGTATTGTAAACGAATATCTCGGACTGGCTGGAGTCATGCCTATAAGTGGATCGGAAACACTCAAACACTGCTTCCCTTTTTTAATCCTTCATTCAATTATTTACTGTTCCTCATGTGGCACTAAGATTTCATATGGGCAACAAAACCTGTGTGGTTCTCTCCCTCAACAAAACCAGATGAATCATCATTACCAAGCAGACTTCTTGTACTCAAGTCTCGTTTGCACAAAAAGTTCATGGTACCATGACTAACTGAGTAAGGTGTGTTGAAAGCTTCAATAATTTCTCTTCAGAACATTTGAATACCGTTAAACCATACTTTTGTTTCAACAATGGCGATCTTTTGCTGCTGATTTCATTTGTGACTTGCAGTATCATCTATTGTAGAGAAATCACTGTGAACAACACCGTTCACTGCCATTGCTACCACATTACTCAAAAATCAATCACTTGCTATCACACTCGCCTTTGGGACCCAGCTGACAAGGTATCACGTGTAGGCAATTTTTCGTTTGCATCTTTGGTAATACTTGATCAACTCAGTACTTGCGTTGTAAAAACGTGCAAATGAGATCACTCTATAATGAAAAATCTAAGTGAAACTCAAATTACTATTCTTGATATCATCAAATAAACCAGTAAGGTTTTTCTGAGTGTGAGGTCTTTCTTCGTTGTGGTATCTGGAGGAATGCTGTCTCTGAATTTTGTGTCTGATAATCTCAGATAGGCATTCTTTCAAGTCAGTATCATGCCTTCACACACTGTACATGTGCCACTTACTTCAAACTCGTACAATTACAGCTGTCTCAGTCGTCGATAGACTTTCCGTAAAATCTCACAAACCTCCCACATCCCACACGCACAGCTCACCAAGGATAGCCAGCCTGATGTCGTAACTCGAAGCCATCAAAACCACCGACGACATTGCAGACCTCAGGCTACTAGACGAGATTAGAGCTACTTAACCATTGTTGCCTTGCTTAAACTAGGAAATGCCTACTCTGTCAGTTGGAAGATTGAATAGACCTTTTGGTAAGTACCGAATCCTGTATTTATGGTGCCACCAAAAGTATATATGTAATGCTGAAGGTGAACTCCGCTCTCATCTAAACAACAAAGAAACACAAGTAGCTTATCTATCTAAGAAGCCAAAGGTGATCTCCACTGAAGTGTAACCATAAATACAGTGCTTAAGAAGGAAAGAGCCGATGCATGGAATATGACGGCTAAAATGGTACCGGTAGTAATTTTCGGCGTTCCAAATGTGTACGTACCGTAGTTCACAGAGCGTGCCCAGCAAATTCAAGAGAACTCACTACAAGCAGGAAGTATCGTCCTTCGGAAGCATGCTTATGAAACACGCTATCAATCACGAAAACAACAAATGACTTTTACTTAATGGATGAAGCTATCAGCCAAGGTGTAAATTAAGAAGAATATTAAATTAGACCTACTTCAATGTTTTCTTGGTTGTCGCTATGTTGCCTTCCCAGTGCAATCAAATCTTGTAACTTGACATAACCGTCTCCGTTGAAGTCGCAGGCATCAAATACTGGCTTTAGGAATCCTATCAAAGAGCCTTGGTCCTCCATCGAAGTGAGACTTTCTATACATATTAGTTATCCTGCGTAAAAACCCATAACTTTTCAAGTTTCCTGTCGCTGGTAGTCAACTACCGACCAACTTGAATGACTTTCTCCGTCTGAGTGCTGATGGTATCCAATATCTTGTTGACATAGCTGCTTTAAAAGCAGCTGCGCATGCTCCGTCTGAATTGTCATCTGAGCGTCAAAACATTGGCTGTGCGGACATCATGGGCGTCTGAGCCGACCGGTTATTTGACCGACAATGGATTGCTTTATTAAAATCCGACCACAACATCAGCTTAGTAAACATTTTGAACAATAATTTGCATCAGTTTTATTCAAGATAAGGAACCAGCGAACATAGCATTGCTATAATATTGTTTACGTCGGTTGTTACGTGATACGGGGTAGGTATTAACACGCAGACGATAATGAGGGCATGCATTGTTTGTATCTGATTATTCGCCATCACAAAAAACACGCAGTGCAGTAGAAAAACAATCAAAATCCAAAAATCACAGATGAAAATGGTATCAGATTAAGATACAGTGCACCTTAAAATCAAAGATTAATGTAAAAAAATAGAAGTGAACGTTTTTAAAGGATGCAATCATTTCCATTTCATTACTTCTTCTAGGTGGCGAGAGCACGGTTGGTAGAGAACTAGTCTAGCAAGCGGAAGGTTGATGGTTCAAGCCACCCTCGGTCATCAATCTGAAAACTCCTATTGCAAACCCAGTGGGAAAATCGATATCTGGCATTAACTGGGGAAGGATAAAGGCGGCAAGGAAAGGAACTGGCCACCCTACCTCAGTACTCCGTGTCTCAGGATATGTGATTCTCTAACACATCACATTTCCTACGCTCTGTAGCAGAGTATGAAACTACACTACTTTACATTATTCTATTGATGATGACGCAGTTTTAACGCCGTGCACTTCCCTTTGCAGGGACTAAGGAGGTACCCATGTACAAGGGACTTGTTTGGAGCAAAGAGCACTTTTATGACCGGATGGCCTTTCTGACGTCACCAATGGCCCTTCCTGGATTTAAACCCTGACCCTCTTGATCTGAAAGCAAGGAACGTATCCACTAGGTCACAGCTTACCTTATTATGTCTAGGTGATGCATTGATCCTATATCCTAATTGCATGGACAGCATCAAAAAGGGTTTAAATTTACCTTTTTTCCATCATGGTACGTCAGATGATAACTATAAATAGTGCTAAAATGAAAGAAGATCAAATATAGTGTCAAAGGGGAGTCGGAGTGATTAAAAGCATTAGTAAGGATCCTACTTTCTTTGCCTAATTTTAAAATTTCTTATCTGTGACTAAACTTGGTAGAGGGTTCAACTGTTTTAGACATACAAATAAATCATTCCAAGTTCGCAGTCCTAGGCTACTTATGAACTACCCTTCTGACCTGAAATGCCTTTTCATAATGACAAATGTAGACTATTCTTGAAGCTACGTGTGGCTCTTCTCTAGGTAATAGGAACTCGCAGCTGTCTTATATGAGGGGGCTGTTTCCAGAAACAATTTCAAAAAAGTTGTTGCAATATACTTCTTGAGACTTTTTAAAAGGTTTCCTGATTTTGTTGACGGGAAAGACTCCACCCAAAGTATACATAAGAATCTATCGAGTTCTGTTTGGGATAGTTTACAACGCTTTCTTAAAGTTCTGTATATCAAATTTGGTACATCATAGATGTAAATCAATGGAGAAAAAAGTGGATTGGAACACAAGGCCTCCATGACTGTGATACTTTATCAGTTCTTGGTTCTGCGCCCATCTTTGTGAGGAATGTGAGTTGTATCAAGGAAAAGAGACGTTTTAAAATAATGGAAACTTTAGAAATCATTCCTCCTATAATCGTCCAGTACAAAGGCCCTATAAATAAATACATCTTTATTACCATCATGGTTCTATTACGTATTATTTGCTTGTTACTAGTAGCCGATTTTATCCTACTCCTATGCTGACGAGTCCTTCCCCGTTTTTGTAGACAAAGACCTTGAAACTATAGGAAGACGTCGAAATAGGTACTTCAATTCCCTATTTGATAGTTTTGTTAATCACAAAGTAAGCATCCTCAACGAATGCATATGTTGCTGGTGGGGATCGAAACCCGGGATCTGTCGCACCGAAAAAAACGACTCACCCACTGTACGAAATAGTGTAATAGTTAAGTCGACAACTCGGGAGGTCAATCCCAAATCCTCACCACCTATGTAGTGATCTGTCTTATAAGCTAGCTGGTTGCCAATGAAGAATTAATCGTTTTTATTTTTAAGATGAGGACGCTATAACTTCCTAGCTTAGTTCCTATGTTAGTAAATAAGCATTTACTTCATGTTTGTTATTGCAATCGTCATTGAATTCACTACTATAGACGCATCATTGTTGTTCACTTTTCGTGAATATATCAAAGTGGGTAGTAACTATCAGGTGCTAATAATATGACAGAACTGCTGTGATATTCATGAAATTTTACTGAGGTTTGCATTTCATATTAGTGTAGGCATATGTTTTCTTTCAGAGAGACAAGTAGCTTGTACTGAAGCTAATGGTACTCTATGGAGGCCATTTCCCCTACAGATACTTTGGTGTAACTATCGCAATATAAAATTTTATCCTTAGATGCCTAATAGAAATACATGAAACGTAAAGGAAATCCATTAACTTGGTGTGGGTATAAATAGTGATGGGAGTTCTAATGTTGAATGATTCTCAGTGGAATATGAAGCATATTGTTATTCCACAGATAACTATTAACAAAAATCGAAGCATTTCATGTCTGGTAACCAAACACCATTCATAGCATGTACCGATTAACTATTTGCTCTTTATCGTAACTCAATTTAGATAAGCTTGGAGATTTAAGAGCGGGAGATTGGAAAACATGTGAAAATTTACTAGGCTGTATGTAGGGCGTTTATTAGGCACGATCTAGTAGGGAAGTGTTAATGATACGAGACCTTCGTTATAGAACTCTTTGTTCAACCATAAAACCTCAACTTCTTGCCCACAGCCACAGAAAACAAGGCATATAGGGGCTATAGCCCTTCTGGTAATTTTGAAAACGATTCGTTTGTACAAGGTGTGTTAACACAATGTGCGCGTTGTGTAGAAAGAGAAGTAATGTATAAGAAGCCACATCATCTCCTTGTGAATAAAATAAATCCATTATAACAAGTCCTATAACGAAAAAAGATGGCATCTACTTTGCTGTAGCCTTCAATGTTTAGCTCTTTAAATTCAGAACGGCGTCCACCGTGCTTTACAGTTGGTAAAATACTTCAACTTCAGTTACTTCGCATTATAGCTTTCCTCCAATGGACTAGTCTCCTCATAAAAAAGGGTATTAGTACAATGAACTGTCTCAAGCTCTCATAATTGCGCCACGTCTCTCCTTAGGTTTCTGAGTCTACATTTGGATGATCTTTTGGCAGTACCATTAGAACAATATCACTCTAGCTTTTAAATGTAGATGAATATCTTTTTCAAATGTTTTGTTTATCAAGCTGAGTTCTTATCAGTAATAGTTTCACCACCTTCCAAGAAGCATGCCGCTCATGAAACTATCATGCAATGTAGTAATTTGGTTAGCTATTAGCTCTTGAATAAACATTTATCTCTACAAAAATACTGTTAAATCAAAATTAGAAGCACCTCGGATATAAACAAAACAAAAGTACTTATGAACAAATGTCAGTTGAGGATTTGTATTTTTTGCATCTTGTTAGTGGCATGCTCGATTTTGAGCGTAGCCTATTGCCCAGCTAGAGTGAGGAATGTCCTGGGGATAGAGCACATTTACAGGGTTGGTCTAGCGTTGCCTTCCCCAATAGCTAGTCTTATATCGGGAAAGAAGGAATTTGAAACCACAACCTCTGGAGTCCGATTCCTTAACCACTACACCACGGCGGCTCTATTGCTATCCTGTATCTGGTACCCAAAGAGTATGAAACAAAATAACCCTAGAAAATTGCTCCCTGGTATCAGAAAGATGATTTCGATTTTCAAGATTTTCGGTTAATGTTTTGCATAACGATGGGTATTCATGGAGATGGGTAGATGGAGTACATTTAGGAGCAAAGGGTTGATCTCATACAAGCCACATTGCAAATTGTCGTCGTAAGGGGGCCCACAAACGGACGCATAACGTCGTAAGTGGCATGCCATGTAGAGTGCTTCTTTGCCTCTGCATACGAAGTATACCTCTTACATGCTACTCGTGTATCAGATCAGAGAAATTTTCAAAAATTCGTGCAATGTAAAATTCTTGTTTCTCGGCTATTTGGCCGTGATCGAAAGTAGTATCTACTGTCGTGTAGCTACAAGGAGTAAGCCCTTGTACTCAATAATCACTGAAATATGAGCCCTAGAGACAAGATTTGCAACTTTACTTTTTCAATTTCTGTGTAAAAGGGGACTCTCTATTATTAATTAAGATGATTCGAGTTCAAATAAATGGGTAGGACTTCTGCATTAAAATTCACCTGATGATAATTCGTAGTTTTGCCAATGGAACGAAAAGGGGCCTTAGAAATCGATGATTAGTAAACTTAGATAAAAAGTTAATAACAGTGACAAAATGTAGTCATACAGCAAAAGAGTCTGGCACATCTTCATTTCTTTATTTCATGAAAACCTTTTTGCAATTGCAACAATGACGACAACAAGGTTACTTTCATTATCCTATTGACGCCTGTACATTGAGGTTTGAAATGCTTGTCACCTGCCACTCCGGACTGAAATAACCTTTCGAGTGTCATTTGTGACGTAACATTTGAAACGTCGAAGTTGCAACGTGGCATTTCTAACGTGCTACATCGGTGTGTGCAGGTGTAAGCTCCTTACGAGTCTGCCAAACTATGTGGATACATCTTTACTTTGAATGTAGGACGTACCATGAAAGTAGATACGCAGAAGCTTTAGAAGGGAAGGACCAAGAGTAGAGGTGCGAGGGAATTACTTGCAGCAGAGTGGGTGTTCTCCCCTGGAATTGTAAAAAGGGTTGTACTCGCGATAACCTATCTTTAAGTTATTTTCCGACAAATATCACATCTTTCCATCTAAAGATGATGCTTCTCTTCAAAATCGGTCGATCTACTTTTCATAACATACTATAACGGCAGCCATGGCATATCCCTCCCTCCCTTACTTGGTACGCCACAGATATTACGGAAATAGCTAGAGTTGCTTAAATAAGAATTATCTTGCTAGTTTATTGTTCTTAGTTTCGACGAGCTTGTTGTGAGTTATCAGGTATTACAAAGAATTCTTTCACGTGTATGTGTATGTGATTAGGGTACATCTGACTACCCTAACATTGTGACGATTAAACTCCTTTTGATCAACTTCTGTGACTATAGGCCTACTATCTTAGGCACTTGGGTAGATTTTGAAAGTCATATCTAGCTGAGTCGTACATCTTGATCTTGTTGGGTCTTTTAACGAGGCTTATCGCCAACCATTATCAGAATTCCCATGGTAGGTAGTGCATATCGGTAGACCTTTTTCTCAGCATCTGCTCTGAATCATGACTCATCGACGAGTTGCTTAACATAATACCATTTGTTTTCATCGCCAAAATGCACTTATTTTTCCTCATGGTGCTCCGTTATCTGTGTTTCCAATAGAGGATCCACTTATTTAACTAAATGATCCAACTTCCAGACTTTCGATTTTGTTTCTTCACTAAATGAGCAGTAAAATGGTTGAAAAACGAGGTTTCAAAGGTGATCAAAGTTTCCGGGCTAATCAGCTAGGCTGCTCGTTTTGATAATTTCCGTAAACAGATAAACAGGGAGCGTCAACTCAATACCTTTGTTGTTAATAAGGTGCACGCGGCTCTGATTTTATTCCTTTCTGCAATGCCGTGATGTTGTTGCATAATAAGTTAACAAAGGCAGCGAAGCCAGACCTCAGATGCAGTGACTGTAGACAGAGATTATGAAACAGAGATGCGTTTCATAATCTCTGCTGTAGACAAAGAGAGCAAAATGTTGCACTTTTCATCCCTAAAAATTTACCAAAAAATCTTCCTAATTTACTGTTCTTGTTGTATCTTTTTCTTTTTTTCTTTGAAGAAATATGGTCGTTTTGTGACATGTACTAGAAATACGGAGTATTCTATTTTTCGTAGTCTTCAACAGTGACCTGATAGATAATATTCTTGTGATGCGATCACAATAATGGTCTTGCGTAGAATATGAGTCATAACGTATAGGTCTACGACATCTCCGTAATAGCAAACTTTTGAATTTTAAAATAAAATGTAACGACAATATCGTTGATTCCCTTTTCGGTTATTTCTGACGAATTGTACTCTGAGGAGTGTCAGACGAAAAAAGTTTTTAAGTGCGAAATGAATTCGCTATTTCGTTCAGTTTTATTATTCTGTACCATCTACAAACTTTTAAAATAAAATGTCCAAATTATTCTTGTCCTGTATTGTTTCATGCAAGGGTTTAGTTATTAGAAGCAGTTGCTTTAAATTTTACTACTCACATCCTTGCGTCGCTAAATATATTCTTGATTGTACTTGTTGTATGGAGATAGATATTGGGAATCTGCAGATTTCAGTGACATAGCGTCAAAACGAGATAAACCTCCGACACCTTTTGAATAAATGAAGAAAACATGAGTGGGAAAATCAGATCAGCAGATGTGTGAGCAAAGAGACAAGTATTGGTCCTTTAAAGACTAGAGTGCAGGTAAGGAAGGTTAGCGTTCTAAATTTCATCTTCTCCATAATGATACGATATCTCTTTATTACGTAAATATACATAGACAATCGTAACGTTTAAATAAGCTTTGAATACAAATCGATTTACAACCAAGGTTGTATTCAGTTGCTTCCTTCTGCTCTTGATTTCCTCTTTATCTGTTCATTTCAAAGCATGTTGAGTCAGTGCCATTAGGCAGCAGATAGCATTTGAAAGTAAACAATATCTTTAGTCCACTTAGCATGGATGCTCCAGACTCGTCGAGTTTTTCTTCAAAGCGCTAGATTCTCCAAAGTACCCTTACTCCATCCCAGCTTCTACTCCACTGTTAGTGACACTTCCCTTTGCACTAGTACAATGTCCGTCAGAATAATTGAAGTAGTGCATACACATGAATCACTCATTCCTGTTTCGGCCGAAGCTCGAAAGCGTTTTTAAGAAAGTGGTATCTCAATGCAGAGTAACCATGTTTTCATCAACAATCAAAAGCTTCGATGTAAACAACAATATCCTTAGGAATCCTGGTCACTCTTTTGACACATCCCAGTAATTGTAACCATTTATGCATAATAATCCCTCCAAATGCACTTGTCCTTGGGTGGTCGATGACCTCTCCATTGAGGACTTCGTAGTTCCATGTAGTTTTATCAATTTAAAGCTGTTTAACCTTTTACCTCTCTTCTTCTGGAGGGTAGCTTTTATGCCCCCCCCCCCCTTATAAAAAATTCCCTTTCATTTCCCGCCCTTCAATGTTAGAGACATGCTGCACACCAAATAGAAGTATTTTAATGATCAAATTCTTGTCGGATCCGCTCTAAATTTGAGTTTCAAAAACCGTACTGTGGTTAAAAGATGACCACACATACATGAAACCGTCTATGTTTTAAGCTCAAAATGTATCTATTTAAGCAGAAACTTCTAAATTTAGGACCAATTAATGCTGTGGTCCCTTTGTTCAAACAAGGTAATTTCTGTGGCAAAATGGAAAGTGACGCCAAGTTTTATCAAAATATTACGTCGATCAGCGTTAAACAATGCCCCCAAAACCATAGCAAGCAAATCACACATTTTTTGTAACATGCAAAAGAAACTTGACGTCCTTAATGTACGATGGAGCTGCTAACGGATTGCAGGCGGCTTACTTTTACATTCCCAGCTTCATACAAAATTTTTATATGTGATGATGAGCAAAATACACCCCGAGAACGTAAAAATGTAGAAAGCATTTTAAACTTTTAAAACAGGCACACTTGATTAAGGGTACTTTTACTAGGCTGAGCATGCTCCAGCAACAGAAGACTTGCATTGAAGTACAAGAGCAAACGGGAAACATGCTGTGACTCCTCCCTCGTTCGGTGCCACGGTTTCTACCTACTTCTTACATGTCGAGTTTGAAATAACGATAAGGCAAAAGTAATGCCCCCTCAATAGCTGGATTAGTATCAATTTGCTGTTCGTTGGAACAAGCTGGGACATGACCAATACCGATGGTTCACTCTCCCAGTAATATTCCTGTTAGTCGAAAAGTGGTCCGACTAATGCCCTAGCGAAGAAATAAGGCATTGCGTTTTGAAGCAAATAGTGTGACGCATGTATGGGATATTTAATCCAACTGCCTGGCTTAGATACTTTTAACAACACTTTTAGCATTGTTGAGGAGGCCTCATTAAAGGAGTTTTTCACGCAAAAATTAATCTTATTAAACTTCTTATCGCCTCCGTCCTCAGATCTAGATAGATGGCCTAGCCGCATCCCTTGGGAGAATCCAATATCACGGATCAGTGTTTATCAATATTTACGTACACGTTAAGCAAGACAGCATTTTGATAATTGTTTTCCTCTTCAATCATTTCAAACCTGCAGCAGGTCTTGGTTCATGTGATGACTCAGTTCGTGTTGCTTTTAAACGCTTTCAATATTGACTATTGCTGCCTGCAGCTATTTGTTAAAATGCACCTAGATACACAAGACAGCTTTTCATATTGTCAGCAGACAATGGAGATAAACAGAAAAGACCTAGTTAAAACAAAAGCCCAGTTTGCCTTAAATGTTCCTTGCTATGGGAATAGTGAATACCATTCATAGCGTATGATGCTCATTTGCTGTCCAAGAATAAATTTTAGGGACCTGAATATTTTGTAAGCTGCCTTTAAATTTTGAAATGCTCGTGCGGCTTCTCTTCAAGGGACAAGACACCTGCGCAGGGAGAAGGAATAGAACAGCGATGCATAATCAAATATCTACCGGGAATCTAAATTGCTGGTTTGCAACGACGAAGTAGCAAACTACAGCAGGATCTTTATCTCTAAAATTACAACTTACATCAGTTAATCAGTTACGTACCATGAAATTAGCATCTATGTACCCATCTATGTCTAGCATCTTTGCTGTACCCAATCTCCTTATTGAGTATAGGCTTCAGCACCTTTCAGATGGATGTCTACCAATATGAATCATATAGACCCTGATAAAACGATTACTGAATGAAATACATATGTACATTATTTAATCGATGGTAAAAGTTGCCCAGCAATAACAACAAACAAATGCTACCATTTTGCATCGATATGGTTCATGTTTCTCGTAAACAGCAAACTGGAAAACTCCCGAATTTGCATACTACCACTTCTTTTGTCTGTACTTGACTGTATCGTGACATATTTATAGCCTGTCTTAAAAGGTGTGTGATCAATAACTTCTGCAAAAACGACTACTTCCCACACCAAAATTTGATCAAAACGAACATATAATTTAAGAAGATTAAATATCTGCAGTTTCCGACAGTTAAGGAACAGTAACCTGATGTAAATAAGCATAACAAAAAGATCTGCTTGATAATTATCCATATTTAGCTATTGTAATCTACTGACAAAGCTAATTTCCCAAAATTTATTACACTTTATGGTCGCCATAGTTTATACAGACATCTAACTATGTTACAACTGTACTTTATAAGTATATTGTGACAACAGCAATACCAAATACAAGCGGCCGTACCTAAAGGTTGCGTTATGAGACAACCAATTTTAGAATGCCTTGGCCCAGCATGCTAACAAAACTTCCTTAGCGGTAGAGACGTCTATTTTCCTAGTCGCGAAAAGTGTTCACAAGGCTACTTTCTTCTCTTCTGTTATAGCGTCGTAAGCACCGGGGGAAAAATATATATGTGTATGTGTGTGTTTGCAGGGGCAGCCAAAAAGTCTAATTGACAAATTTCACATATTTTCACTAAAAACTGAAAAACGAAAACTAAGGAAACAAGGAAGTCAAAATTACTGGAGGGGACTGGGCCCCTGCTTCCCTCTCCCCACTCGGTGGCTACGCCTATACGACATAACTTCATTATACAAATTGAGTAGTAGCCTATTTCAAGCAGATGTTTTCATGCTAGTAGTCTGAAAACTTTAGAAATGTATTTATTAAAATTGTTTTATTGTTCTAACAGGAATTAGAAGGACGGTCGACAAGAATAAGTGAGGTCGTGATAGTGACAATGGTCTCCAGAGCAATGGGCTGCTTAGAAGAGAAATGCCTTTGAGAACTGTGCAGTGGGTTCCAAATCTCTGTTTGATTTGAGTTCTTTGGACCACAAGCTTGCACAAGGCTATCTGAATCAAAGTGATTCCTGTCGCAGTCACCGTTCAGGTTTTGTTGTTCCTCCTAGAACGAAGGCAAAGGGTGTTAGATTAATTGCTTGTGGTTTTGATGTGCATGGAATGGAAAGCGATATCACGCCGTTATTTTGTATAAGATTTCTGGCCTTGTCAGTGGGTAATGATTACTTTTCGACCCTGTAGACCGTACCAGTAGAACAACTAGGGGTTGGATATCGTCATGGAGTTGGTGCTAAAATCAAGCTACTTCATATCCTTTTAATAAAGGACGAAAATCTAAAATCATTTTCCCATTTACAAATTATATGGTCCTTGTTTCGTTTCCCAACCCCCCTTTCTAATATGCCCTATGCTCACTCTATTCACACTGCACTGTGGAGACAGCAAGATTTTGAAAATAAAAGTTTTAAAAGAAGCACAATAAATTATACCGATAGTTAAAGATAAAGATAACACATTTAATCTAGTAATATTCTATTCTAATTGTATATTTATTTTTTGTATATTCACAGTACTGATGACCGGGATTCTAGTAAGTATATAATAACCGGGCAGTCCACACGGTATTTGCTTTTTAACTTTATATCACTTCTCAACGTAAGCTTTAAAATACTTCCGTCTGTTTCGAAAGTTTTGCGCCTGGTTAATGTTGAGAAATAATAAAACAATTCCTTAAACGATGTGTTTTCTTGACATTCAAGCGAATCAAAACACGCTTTGAAAATCTTCTTGTGCACAAAACCTTAACTTTTTGATAAGGATATTAGTTGAGTGACCTCATATTGATATGTACGGTTTTCATTGAGCAATGCTGAGCACAGAGCAAGAGAAGAATCTAGAATCTTCAATATTCTAATCACGTCCTTTGCATTGTATGAGGGTGTCAACCTTATACCGGATAACAACAATCTATCACGTCTACTTAGACGTATACCGTTGTACAGTGTGCGAAACTAACAAGGAATGATTTAGACTCGCTCCTTGTACGTAGCTATGACGCTATCTGTATACTACAAATCAAATGCGACCATGGAAAAGAAAGAGGTCGTGTTTGATACATAGACGCCAACGAAATGCAAACAGATCGCATTTTAAAGCATTTTGACAGCTACCCAAAACGTAAAATCGCAGAGCTTGCAGAGCTTTGCTCATGAACTCCAAAAAGAATTAGGAAACGTTTTCGTATTAAAGGAGCAGATCGAGGAAAGCTCGAGAAAAACCCATGTCAAGAATGTTTCCCATCTCATTTCAATTCTTTGCGAGATATATTTCTTATATTTCTTATATTTCTACATCAGTTGTAAAGCCCATGCCTTAATTCGATCACAATTCATAATATATATGCTTCGTCTTCGATCTGAATCTTAACCAAGTATTTTTATAACTTTCCTCTGAGCTACACTTACTGGAGATGACATAATCACAATAAACATAAAGCATTCAATTAAATCTCCATTGGCTGTAAGTCCACCATAGCTGTTGCCAAAATTTGTATCGGTGTCAGTTTCTCGTGGTGCTAAGTTGTGAGTTGAGTTACTCACAGACGTGTTTCACTGATATCCAAAGAACAGTATGAGAATGACCATCGTTAACGTAGAAGCTAAAAAAGCAAACTTAACTTAAAAACTTCGAGGTTTTAGTGACAGTTGATGCTCAACTGTTGTTCATCCCTTATTACTTAGGAACCATTGATTTATGAAAAAGAGATTGCTGAATTCTCATGATATAGGTCTCCTTCGGGATCAAAATACGTTTCAATGTATTTAATTGTACACACTTTTTATCAAACGTTCACAAAGTGCAATAACAACTTTTATGAAAGTTTCCCTATTCTTAGAGGGTCGGACTAGTCGAAAGTAGATCATGAGAGAGGAAGGATAATCTCTTTTAGGTTCCGTAATGATTTCTTTGTTGAAACTCACAGGAACCTTAGACTCCAAATGGCTTTAAGTAAACACAATTGAAGTGTGAGAGAACATATGGAGATGCGTGATTCACATCGTATAAATGTGTCACCTGAATACATAGGGAAGGCTATCTTTCGTTTGTACAGTACGAATAAACTAAAACAAATTGAAAGATCTATGGCATTTGGGAAACTTTAAAATTGACTTTCCTATGAAGTGGTATTTGGTTCCTTAAGGAAGTGAAACTCATTTTATGCTAGTTTTTTATCTCATGTTTCTCAAATGGAAATCCTAGGTCGGAATAAGAAAATCTAACTAAAATTAAAAATACCGTCCCTTATACAGCCGTCAGCTTGTTCTTACAAATAATCGATAGTTTGCCTTGTACCGTTCTGCTATTAAGTTACATTATTGAACGGAAATGTTCCACTGATACAGATATCGTTTGCAGCAACGTGTTCTTATCTCTAATTTTCTAGTAAATTTACGCGAAATTGTTCTACTTTTACTCAAGACGATTGATGTGAACAGTGTCTGGCAAAAACGTTTATCAATTTGTATTCTTCACTTAAAGCAATTTTCAAATATCAAAAGCTAAGATGTACTTTTTTGCTTTGTGTGTCAGTATCATTATTCAGAAAAACAAGATATGATGAGCGTATCTCATCGCCTTTTAGAAATATGACATCACTTGCTGTCATTTGGGCTAAATGATTCTTGGATACTCGTACTCTCTCGCACATTTTGCAAATGATGAAAAATGTCACGTTCGAGTGATCGCATTCCAAGAGGGAAGGAAAACCGAATCCGAATATAATTTTCTTTCACTGTTATCTCATCGCCTTAAACAAAAACTCCACCTTTACATGCGTTTTCAAAACTATCAATATATACAAAGGAGACTGGCACTAGTTACATATTCTAAATACAAAGAACTATAAAATACGTGAGATAAAAGTGTATGGCAGTAAATATACATAGATAGCTTCTGCCACCTGGGGCCTTCCATCATCAAGGTATAAAACTGAATAATTGTTGATTTTCGAATGAAGGAATGTGGTCTACCAACAGAAATTGTCCAGACCGGCACTGCCGTATCCTGAGTGCAGGCTAAACTGACACTTTATTGAATGAGGAAGCTTGACGATATAAATTGTAAGCAGCAAAGTCAAAAATTTACTCCGAGATTTAAATGGGAATATTGTGTGCCAAAAGTTATTGACCAAGCATTCTATGTACTTCCGAAAATTAAGATGATAAAACTGATCTTGATCCTAACTTTTTTGACTTCTTAAAGAATTCCAAGCAGCAAGCTACGGCTGGAGAAAAGCTGGCTAGGACTTATAATTGTGCTCGATGATGAGAATGTCAAGAAATACTAACTTTTCTCCGCACAATTGAGTTGAGGTGTTTACATATCTAATACTACTAATTCAAAGAAGGAACGCAATGCAATATCTTACTCTCATACCACAAGAGAATTATTTCCACAATAAGGAAGACAAGCTAATGTTGCCTTATCCTTACAGATAGAGATCATGTGTTTTAAAATCAACGCAAATGAAACCAGGATTTAGTTTATCATATAGCTTCCTCAATAGCGCCTGGAAAACAGTAGCACAAGTCCTACAACAGCACTTAAAGGGCAAACTAAAATTCAACAAATATTTTGACGGTTTGATGATGCAGTTTCTTCACAAACCTAAAAGAAACTGAAAGAAACATCGGTTATTTTATCAAACTGGCGCCGCAACCTTAAAACATAGGGACCATTTTGAGTTATCTTTTAATGGTTCAGCAAGTCGAAGTAAGACTAATTTGATCTAGACAGAGCAGGCATTCCTGAGCTATGGCAGTTCTTTATCGTTGGAAGAATCCAGTTTCGTGAGGTCTTTGCCGTTTTAGCTTAGCACCATGGCACTTAAAGAAATACTTTTTCAGCATGCGGGTGCTTCAGTATTGAAAGTCTCAAGGCATCGATGACAGAAAGAGTACAATGCAACACGCATTGAGACTTCTCAAGACCGTTATTGGTCAAAGTAGTGACTCCATGACAGTTTTGTGAGTATTTACACATTTCGACATGGCGTTAGTTTCCTCTGAGTAAATTCAAATTTCGCTGGCTAACTGAACTAATAATAATCGTTGTCAAATCTTCCATTAACGGGAAGTACAGTAAGTTATAGAAAAACGGCATTCTTTTCCTTCCTTGCGCTTCCCCCTTTGCCATTCATGCACTCTAGGGGGAAGACTAAATATCTTGACTTGCCATTCACTTGTGACTGCATATTCAAATTTGTTGATTATCAACTTTTACCTATTGATAATAAACTTTTAATGAGCAAACTGAATGTCTTACTAATGCACTGACCAATGGTATTCCACAATATCAGTTATTTACTTTACAAATATCTACCAAATATATTTTGCTTGTTATAAATATGACAGAGGGTACGGGGGAAGAATAGAAGCACCAAAAGCCAGGTGCTCTCTCTCATGTTACGTGTTCACGTAATGTGTGCAGGTATTCATGACAGGGACATGGAACGTATTCTGGATTGGGGGAGTACCTTAAAGAAATTTTCCTTTTGAGTAGTAATCAGAATTACTGTAAGGGTACAATAAGGATACAGTGTGCTTTGCGGCCCATCCATAATCAGTTGATTAAAAGTAAACAAGTTACACGACTTTTTGTGGAGACTTTCACTACCACTTTCTTTTCTCATTTTCAGTCTTTTCAATAAAACCGTGCGACTTCTAGCAATGAGTGCTTTAATCTAGTCTGTAAAGCGAGCCTTTTGACATACTACAGACTACATGGTCTCAAACCCGGCCTTCAGTGCGAGCAGGGATACTCTCATAATACACAAAATGGGTTCCCTCCTTCTCAGTGGTGTCTTATGTATTATTAATATCTCATGAGGTTTTTTATCTTATCTTCAGGATTCTTTGAGAACCTCCAATATGTGCCTCGCGGACCCCTAAGGGTCCGCTGACCACCCATTGAGAACCTGTCTTAAGGCAGATTTCCTCTGAAAAACACTAGTAAACGCATCGACACGAACCGAACCAACAGCGTTATACCCAGATTAGTGGCACAATATGTGCAAAAAGTGACCATTTGGTGCAATCCTGTTGCTTTTCTGTCGCACAAAACCAATAAGTAATGGTAATATCTCCCCTCTGCCAGAACGGACGTGTGCTCCTGTTTTTAAAACGAAGGCAGGAGTGCGCTGGGAAGAGGGGGACGCGATCGCAAAAGCAAATACTTCAAAATTTTAACTTTCTACTCAGTGGGAGATAACGATTCACAACTTAGGGTTCGGTAGATTTTCTAGACATAAGGCAAATTTGGGAGGGATAGCCGGTCTTGCATTGCTAGAATCAATCATCCATACACTCAGATTTAAAATTGTAGTCGAAGCAAGCTATCGTAAGGTCATGGCTCCCAGTTTATAGCTACTTTGTCGTTTTGGATTGGATTACATATTCGTTTGCTTATCAGTAGGTCATACTGTGACGAATAGTAGGTAGCAGATATGAGTCCTCTGAGATTTTCCGCTGATAGTCCGCTGCAGATTACCAATATGGTTTGTGTGCGATATCACATGACATTTGTCACAAAAATCTCTCTACATAAAAAATTGCGATTCGAATGATTCATTACTGGTACCACACTCCATTCAAAGTGGCTGTATACCTATGTGCTTATCAAAATTCTTCCAAAGTCACGCGAAAGTACATCAAGATAATTTTCGGTCTTGCGAGGTGACCATGCACGTGATGATTCGGGCGAAGAGAATATCTTGGAAACAAACAAAATCAAATATGAGGGAGGTGTGAATGCCAATACGAAGGAGCACTTGGGGAAATAGCTTTAAATATTTCGAATATGTGCCTACTTAGAGAAATTCAAATGACGTGCAAGTAAAACAAAAACACTGCGCCAATTTAAAACAGATGATGATGATGCCCTTCGTGTCTTAAGATAATTCTGCAATATTCCCAGCTCCATTTGTCGAGGCAGAGTGAAAAAAATTGCTTAAAGCACATTATGCGAGTCTATTTTTAGTGAACCAATGACATTCTATTTGCAAATAGAATGTTATTGTAGTGAACCCTTTAACTTGGTATATGCAACTCCCATGATCATGTTCACCAGCTGATTTTATATTGTTGGATTTCACAAGGTACAATTTTCAGTGCCAGAGTACCGTGGGAGACGGGGGCTGCTCCTAATCGAGTGTACAATACACAATGAGTACAAGGAAGCATTGCGCGCAAGACGAAAAGAATATTGAGTTGAAAGCGTACAAATTAAATGCCGCTACTAGAAAGACGCCAAATTGCCTCCATCGAAATTAGCTTTAGAACATTGAATTGCAACCAACAGAGAGTTCGTGTACCTTTGTTGCTAATTTTAGCTAGGTAAAAGGTCTGCTATATCTTTTTAACTCCTGTAAAATCTTGCCCTATATCCTCCATCCTATCTGACTATGGCACAAGTAGAGTCATAGGAGTATTATTGTAATTAGTCCTACGTGTTCTGTAACGTTGAATATCTTCCTATTGACGGTATGACGGCGAAGATATTTCCTCAGTGACAGTTTCGAAACCATGACACTGCACTACCTCCAGGGCTGTCCGAAACTCAAATCGTAAAATCTCTTCCACGTCATCCTTGGGACATTTGAAGGCCAATCATTCATTCACTTCTTTTCCCGTACGGGTCTAAAAACCGACGTCGAAAGGAAAAAGACTCACTAAAGAGCGAGACCTGCTAGAGTTAGCAAGTTGCCGGTGATTGCCTTGGCTTTAGTCAAATCCTTCTGGCCTTACGAATCTTCAAACCTTCATCTACCACACCTGAACCGGTGCAACGGAACAGCCGAAAATCTATCAAGTCTTTCAAATGTCATTCGTCGAACTCTTTCAAGTACTCCTTCAAATCCGTCAAAATTAATGAACGCTTAAGTATTTCTATCTACTCTTTTTTACGTGAGTAAAATTGTTGTAATATCTATTGTTTTATTACTTTATGGAAATTCTATTTCTAAGTCTGGTTACTGCTTCGTCCGTTCTTTGAGTAGGCTGTATTTTACGTGCGGCGACTCCGTAACAATAGATATTACCGCAACTATCAATCCCCTCTACTTGCAAATTGATTACTATAAAACTAATTACAATGATTTGGAAACAACTATCAAACAATTGCTATAGAAAGTCTTAATCTATTATTTGCAGTTAATTCGCACTTTCAGTCATATGTTCATTTATTGGTACAGTTGTAATCAATTGATCCCTTAATTTTACCAAATCAAGTTTTCATTATCCTTGTAATTAAACGCCTCCAGTTAATGCCGGACTCGCCTAGTTTTAAAATCGTCTTCCCCTTCCGTTAACGGGAATACTAAAAGGCAGGTTTCTGATAAGTCCATGTTTGCACCCTAGCGCAGTGTATACTCATAGAAGTAGCTAGTGGGTTTAGCTAGCCCATTATTGTGACGGAAAGAACGAACAAAGTGCAATGGGTTCTTCATTGGTGTTCCACCTCAAACTGTCGACAAGATGGCCCCGGCCTTCACAAATAACGCCATGTATTTCAAACTTACAATCAAGAAGGGAAGAAGCGACACCAAAAACACTACGTCAAGAACCAGATAAAATGTCACCCTAGTGAAATCTCTTATCAACACCTAAACAGATATACAACATAAATGTTCAAATCTATGAATGTTTCTTCAACAACCCTACTTCTCTAGTGGTGTTTCATTGCCGGCGGGAGATCTTTACCAGCATGTTATCAATAGTGTGGCAGTGACTATGGCAAATAGCCAAAATGAAAATAATCCCCTTAGTCACGTCTTTATAAGTCGGGTCATATCTTGACCTTATCATCTGTTCGACATCGAGACAAATCTCTTCTTGCGATAGACATGTCTTGTTTTGACAACCAGATCCTAATGGATTAGGTCACTTTGTACAAACACTGTCTAATATAGCCTGGAGAGTATGACAGTACTTCATCTTTTCTTAAACCCATATTTCTTCCTTTCGTAGAATAAGTCTGTTTTCGATGAACCAAGGTTGACAATCTTCGGGCAGCCATCTCTCTGCAACGTCAAAGAAATAAGGCATTGTCAGTAAGGTTAACAAAAGTAAGTAAGGGAAACAAAAATAAGTAAGGTCAACAAAAGTAAGCAAGGAAAACAACAGTAAGTAAGGTCGACAAAAGTAAGCAAGGGTAACAAAAATAAGCAAGGTGAACAAAAGTAAGAGAGGGCAACAAGAGCAGGGTACGCCAAAGGCAACTTTTCCTGAACAACCTTGCACAGTATTTCGGCAAAAGTGCCAGAGAAGTGATTCGCAGCCAAGGGATCGTCAACAGTTGAATATTACGAAAGCCAACATCCAGTAATGGATACGGCGCAAAGGAATAAAAAAGAAGAAGATTAAATAACGATAAATAAATAAGAATTAAATAAAGATTAAAAGAAGATTAAATAACGTCTATGATATATGCTGATAAATTTCAGTGTACACAAAATAATCAAATACCACCAAAAAAATTCTCTGGATCTAAATCCCTATTGAATAATTATTCTTTAGCGGATTTTGCACCTGACGTTTGAAACCAATTGTAAACATGCTTAAAGTTGCACAATCATAGAAAAATTCCTTCCTTGAGTCTCTTCTTTAGATATCATGGTGTACTACAGTTTGTCACCCAAAACAAGCTGTCAACTACATAAATGTTCTGGCTATTTTGTAGAGGTTTCATGCTCCGTATATTAGATAAGATACTAATCGGTAAGTGACTCGGTAACCTGGCTGCAATTGTTCCCTGTTCTCCTGGCTGTAACAGGAGTCATTGGTTGCTAAACGTCTTTGCATGTTCTAGCTAATAGGGTTCAAGAGTTACCAAGGCAATCGATATCCATCCAGTATATTTCCTAATCTGCTTTAAAGCCCTACTACAGTAGTAATCCATCAGATAAATGGTGAACGATTTCCCACAATAAGCCTGGATATCAGTGATAAAGGTTTGTACGACACTGATGAGCTCAATTACAGCTAACTGACTGTGAGACGATGAAATCAACTAATCTTGTTCTTGCTTTCTGCTGGCCCATCACGCCATTGAATTTCCTCGCCTGTAAACAACTCCAACATAGTGTAACTGACTAGGAAAACTGCCACATGAAGAATCAGAGGTAATAAAATGTCTCTAGTGCCGCAAAACTTTAGAAAGCGGTAATAGCTAAGGAATATTCGGCCAGCTGGCGCCGAAAATACCCATGTCTACCACGTGCGACATCTTTATAGTATTCTTGTGGTCTTAACATGTTCAACGTTCAACTAATTTTGATAATTCCCAGCATTTCAAGTCTTAAAGTTGTCCATACCAAGTTTGGTCATTGCTTGCAGTAAAAGTCACCGAATATAAACAAGAAAATTTGCATGACTCCTCCCGGTTGTTACTTCAAAACATTCCGATTTACAGCATTGTTCCCAAACGATATAATCGCCTTTTATGAGACCCACTACTTGTGTAGTGCTTATGTCAACCATGTTTCTCCTTCCTAATAACAACTTTCCGCTATTGGTTTCACTTTCCTCTCTTTATTAATTACCCTCCAATTGGAAGGAGAAGCGCTTGGTGATTTTAAGACTCCAAACCCCTTCGAACTTAGCTGTTTGACAAGAACCTTTTGTAGTGCATACGTCTTACTGAACCTGCATTCACGACTAATTAGATATAAAGTGACCTCCTCAAGATCAGATCGAATTGCCAGGGTCTGGCGTCGAACCCTCAACCTTCTGGTTCTAAACTGCTGTCTCATCCACCTCGTCCTTGATATGGACTATGCTAACTAGATTAAGTACCACTCCTCCGGAGATGCACTATCTTACCTCCTCTGTCTAATGGTGAAACCTAATATATTGAGGTGGCAATATCTACGCTTTGTAAAACACAACGCAAATATAAAAATGTATCTATCACGTGTACCTGCATTTTTCATACTACAAAAGAAAACACTAGCATATAATTAGAAAATGTAACACGATCACAAGTAAAGAAATGGTAGCCACGGTTCAGTCCATGCCTTATGACAGCAAATTTCAACCATTGTGACGCGGCAGACTACGTGCGGTGAGAGATCGTCGGGTGTGTATGGGGAACTACTCAATTTTACCTAATTTATTGAAACCTTTTATCTCAATTACCCCAAACTATGTGTCATTGCTGAGCACCACGGTCGGTAATATGGTAACTGAAAGCACTTAAACACAATAACGATCTTGGCTTTGAACACAACAGTATTAGTGATGCATGCATGGGAGATATGTTGCTTCATAAAGACGTGAAAAATCGATACAATAAGCACTTGACAAGAAAAACGATACAACTTTTTCGTGATAATTTTGGTCCTTCACTTTTGAATAGCTACTGGTAAATAAAAAACATGTCACTTCTGAGACTCGAATCCCTGACCCACGAATTCGTAGTGTTTGGTATACCAATTGAGGTAACATACCGTTTAACATAGATTTCTCTAGTCCCCACGTTCCCCACGAATCGTGTACGGAAAGCCATGGGCATACAGCTTTACGCAATTTGGGAGGCCTGCCTCTGTGCGCTATTTTATTTAGCTCTGGAAGCCTACTCAAAAATATTAAATGGTGGCTCTGGTGGACTGCAAGGGCTTTAGTTTCTTGAACCATTTTTACAAAACGGCCCATTATAAAACAGTGAAGACGGGGCCTTAATTCCCCTGTATTTCGTCATCGCATGACCTGGAGAACCTCGTCTGACATCAGATTACAATCCTTCATATTATTATTAAGGACGTAACTAATTATGTGGCTTTTTCGATTCGAAGATGCCGTATCATTGCCTGCCATTCTATCTCACTTTTTGCCATTCTCTTCATTGCACCATAGTTCCCCACTCCCATCCAATTCTTCACGTCACCCATCCATATACTTCTTCGTCTGCCTCTTGCTTTTTTCCTTCTATCTTACCTTCCAATATTGTTGATCCTAACCTTCCAGCTAAACCCCGCATTACCCGACCAACGTAATCTGTTTTCTTTTGGCTATTTTGCTAAACAGTCCTGATTGCCCCAACCATCCTTAACACCTCCTCATTAGAGACTCCATATGTCCATGGTATTTTTTTCACTGGTCTCCAACTGCACATTTCAAAGGTTTATAGTTTTCTTTGCTGCTGGTTTTAACGTCAATCCTTCACATATATATGTGAACACCGTTATCACATAGTTGACAATTATCCTTTTCTTAGTTTCTAGTCTCAAATTGTCTCTTAATAATTTTGCTTTTTTCCAAAAAGCTGATTTAGCCATTCCTATTCTTCGTCTAATTTCCATGTCACACCTACCATCTTCCATCATCCAGCTGCCTAAACATTTGTCTTCTTTCACCTGCTGGAGCCCGTCATCTTCGACCTTAATGTTACATGCGAAATTTCATTTCCTAGAGATCACCATAACCTTTGTCTTTTTTGCATTCATTGCCATTTCATAGTGCTTACAGCGTCCATTAATGTTGTTGATAATTTTCTGTAGGTTTCTTCATTTGTGGCTATAATCACAGTGTCATCTGCATACTGCACATTGACGACTTCACAAGTGCAATTACTGAAGTTAATTAAAAGATATCGATCAAAACATACGTCTGTGATGTAACATGGGGCACTAGACTACTATCACGTGCTAAATAGTAGAGGCTTTGCTAGTACGGGAGAAGATGCAAATGCTTCACCGTAGGCATTAAGCAAAACGGTTTACGTTTGCATTCTTTGAGATTGTTTACTTCGATTAAACTTAAAAGGACGGTCATTCTACCTTCCATTATCAGCGTTCTCGCCGCTGTTTGGTACGGTGAAGAGAATGTTTCGTTAGAAATACCTATATTTCTACGACAAAGCCATAGCACCCAACTGTGAACATCCGCCAACAGGCTTTTGGGAACAGTGAATACATACAGTTTCTACTCCTCTGATAAGCTTAACAACTGCTTGGCAAGCTACTTCTCTGAAGTCAAGATGGTTCGAAAATAATCACTTAAACTAATCTACCATTGTCAAAGGGGCCCAAAGAACTACAGAACACAATTCACCAAGTAATGTTCTTTTTCAACATCATCTGTAAACTTTTCGTATGATTTTCATCCTTTTAATATATATATGGTAACTTGTCAAACTTAGAGAGCTGTCTCTCCTAAATAATAATCGTAACAGGGACGCAACACAACGAAAGTAACGGCAATTCCGTGACTTGCGGCTAAGCACCGAACATAAAACTCCAGTAAACTTCCTTGCGATTGGCTAACATGGAAATGAGGCAAAGACACGGGTGATATTATTGGATTTGGCCATAACTTGGTCTTAGAGAGAAATATGATTTTGCAGCGTGAATTGTTGGGTTTTTTTAGCGTAAACGTGGCTTCCTACAAATTAAGCTGTCATCGTCGGTTCTGTCCTTTCTGTTCCTTTCCAAACTTAGATAATATCTTCAAAGTTTATTCAAGAGATTTCTTGTTTGAGCTACTTTTAAACTTTCTATCTTAAACTCATATTTTGAATGGCCTATTTCGAGCTGTGGTTCTCTTGGGCAACTCATCAAAAATAGAATCTTTCCCTTTACATGTAATTGTGTTGTAGTAGTGTTATAACAATCTGTGAGCTTCTTAATTTACAAAGAATAGCACATTGCTAGGCGCTTGCGAAATATGGTTCTATAGAAAAATGTCCAGTTTTCTAAAGCTACTTGGTGTTTACGCAAAACATCCGCAGAGTAAGATACAAGCGATTATTGGAAATCCAGAGGCCGAGGAGGCCACGGAGCAATCGTCGTTCAACTTGACTGCTTTTGTATTCCTAGTTTTTTTCCTGCATAATTTTCATGTGTGTGAACTAGGCCTCTTTGCTGACACCCACACGCCCTCCCCACATTTGTCAGCTAGTTCTATCACTGAAGACCGTAAAAAAATACGCATAATACAAGGTTGATACTATGCCTGTGACGCTACGCAAATGGCTAACATGATATGACGATGTACAAGAGCCATTGGAGAGCATTTATGATAAACACAACATAACGTCCCACATGCAACAGCTATAATTTCACGAGTCTCAGGTACGCTTACATTTGTTTGATTTCATGAACAATATCCCTCTTGTCCTTGAAAACAACATTTTGTTTTCGTTTAACTTGTACAGGTTATGCTTATGGTATGCATGTAAAGTAACACGTTATGGCCACTGAGCCTACCGAACGAGTCACCATATGCAACTGCTCCTTTTGTTCTCAAAATGGCTACACCTTCCAGTTCTCTGCAAGTTTTTAACGAGTGATCGCTTCCTTTATGATATTGGTTTGCAATGAATCGGAAGAACCATTTCGCCCATTTCTCTCCCTCTTTCTGACCACTATGAGCCTTCCATGATTTCTACCGGCGAACTAACAAACTCTTTCTTGGTTTCAATGGTTATTTCAGCTGTATACATTTTGTTCTTCCTCTAACGTTTTTCAATGGCATCTCATGACTCTCAGTTTCAAGAGATACGGCTCTTCTTTAGCCATGGTCATAAAGAGTTTTTCTTCTCTACTGAGTACAAAAGAAATACGGTAACATAGGCTTTACAAACGGAATTTTGTTTTAGTGCTACTTGCATTTGCTGACATTGATACTAACAAAAGGGGATGAGCCTTTGAATGGCTTAGATAATTATCCATGTAAATGTTTGTTTGCTTTGCCTTTAATATTTTTGCTCCCTTTTAGATTGGCATTCTTCAATTGATGATGATAATGATGATGATGGTGATGATGATGATGCTGATGGTGATTGATGATGATAATGATGATGCTGCTGATGATGATGCTGATGGTGATTGATGATGATAATGATGATGATGATGATGATGATGGTGATGATGATGATGATGTTGATGATGATGGTGATGATGATGATGATGATGATAATGATGATGATGATGATGATGATGATGATGATAATGATTAGCAATGCTAAAAGTTATTCTGCCTCACACAAGAATTTTTGACGTGATATCAAGTTATTATACCTTTCTTTGTAGTTATTTAGATATGGGCTTTAAATGGAGCTGGAAATAAATAGAGCATAAGTGACAATCAGTGATGATTAGCAATAAGATGGAAATACAATTGAAAATTAAATTAACATATTTCAAACCCCATCATCAATTAACGATCCCAGTAAAATACAATAGGAAACCTTACGTCTTTCTCTTGGACTGTACATTCTTTGCAATAATATGCATCTGAAACTCCGGGTCCTCCACAAATAACGCACCTTCCTTGATATGATCCATAGTTGCATTCATCACAGATACGAACTAAAGTACATGGGCGTACGTAGGAATCACAAATAACGCACTTTCCATCACCTGTTAAAGTAGAAGCACAGAATACAACAACAAAGACATAGAAAAAAGGCGCCAATCAAGAATTGTAGATAAAATAGATGATTGGTAGGTTTTCTCCATGTTGCTTTGTTTTTTCCTCGTGTATTCTTGAGATGACTAACTTGGCATTGCCATACTCTCGTCACATTATTTGCTAGGGCTATCTCTCCCTACCAAATTTGCTAGGACAATCTCTCCCTACCAAATTTGCTATGTATGTTATATATGTTTCTCCGGTAAATGGATACTATACCACCTGAAGTTGCTTCAGCATGTAGCAATGCATGCTTTTGATGAGTGCAATTTTTACATTATTACCTAGGCTTTCTTTCAAAGACATTCACAACGAAGGAAGCAGAATGCTTTATTATACCTAATTAACTTAGTATAAGAACGTCTTCTTTTATTTGTTCAGTGCTATTTATTAAGCTGAGGCAGGACAAGACAGAAACGCCCATATGGGGCAAACGACCAGCCTCTTTTCAATATCATCCTTGGTAGCAGCAAACGTGAGGATTGCATAAATTGGGATATATATCATTTATTAACCACTGAAGTAAATCCATGGAAATACAAGAATGGAGAGGCCTCGTTAGACATACAGACATACTTCGCTAGATACAATGAGAGATGGATGGATGCCTCTTTGCTTATCAGGAGGTGCGATGAGAGATCGTGATATTTATTATGAAACCCCTCAGTGGGCCATAATAACATATACATCCTTTCCATCGGGGAACCAACTCAATAAAAATCAGACCACTGATATTACATAAACTGATATTAAATAACATCATAATACTTACATTTTTCACAGAGTCTTCCAATTGCTAAGAAATGGAAAGAGAAAAAAATACATTATTTTTCCTCGCAATGTCCCAGTTCATAAAATAATTGACAGGAATATACAGACTTGCATCACCAAGATTACCTAAACACTCTTCAGTAAGCTGACGAAATGTAAAACACTTCATGGACTTTCACTTGCCATCATGTGGCAGTCTATTTTCTAAGTCTGTTCAATTAAAATACATACGACTTACAAGATTGTCCAAATTGAAAGCAGGGACCATATTCAACCACTGTTTCTAAACGGCTCAATTACATACTCACCTTAGCATACATCCAATGACATCTTTGATTAATTAAGCACACACTTCTATATAGATCTACCTATATATTTTTACACATTTACCCAAATATATTCAAGTTGACCTACTAAAAGTAGGGCGTTACAATCCTAGATCCTCCTTCAATTTACAGTGTACAGATA